>JAQIXW010000748.1:0-25119 GCA_034700685.1 Willowsia buskii
AATGAGATATGTTCTGGAATAAAACGCACTTGTTAAACATATTTGATATTCGAAATTATTTTAAAAACTAAAAGCACAATTCACAAAATTGAACAATCTTCATCCGCCCATGTTTTCTTTAAGAAATGTGACTTACCTATATGGATCTACACTTACGGTTGTCTGACTGAGTTAAGTGAATGAAGTACATTCATCCGTGTATTCTTCAAAATTTATTTTTATACTTTTATTGGGACCATCTGAATTCCCACAAGTCTTAAGAAACCTGAAGTCTTTTTTATCTCTTCTTGAAGAAAACAGAATCAGACAACATGGCTTATTAAGAGAAAAGAACGTTTGCGGGCCACTTTAATGTAGTTAAATTTACAATGAAAAAGAATACATTTTTTTCTATTAAAAGTTCTTGCTTCTTCCTCCTCTAAAGTGCTTATTTTTTGGATGAATGACTCGACCAATTTAAAAATCAGTTCGTATAAACACAGTCTAGCCTTTCAAACGGAAAAAAAAAATTCATTCATTCTTTCTCCCTTTCTTGCAATCCATACACCAAAACATACCGACCAAAAGAGAAGAGTTTGTGAGCTCTTCGTTTCGGTTTTTCATGACTGCTTGCTTTATAAAAGCTGTAGTCCGTCATCCTCTTCGTGGGCGACTGAACTCAAATGAAAAAAATTATGAGCAATATCAATTTGATTCTTCTTTTATTTCCTCAAAGGGCTACTACTCCTTTATTTTGATCAAGCAAAAGTTTCAAAATTTATGAATTATAAGGAAATACAAAAGGGAGAGAGAGCACTAGCTGCTACTGTTTAGTTTTCTCAAAACTCTCTTGTAAATTGTGTTCACAGTTATTAATATCAGCCAACTTTTGCCTTGCTATGAATACAACATAACTCAACAGGGCTACACAGGAAGCAGGTTACTTTTTATCATTGTATACTTATGTGTACTTTTGTTAGTTGATTTTTACTACTAAAAATGAGGGTAATAAATTTTCTCATCTTTTCTTCCGCTGAAATTTATCCGTCATTTTTCAATTCAAGAAATATCATAAAAAATTTAATCATATGAAATATAAGAAATTTGTATGTTAGACAGGCATACAATCGTGTGGTAGGTTTTGTAGATGGCAATAATTTTATTTGGATTTTCATTTGTCATCCCAGTTTTTTATTCTCATGCGTATTTCTTCTCTTTTTTTCTATTTTTATCCTTCCCCGCCACAACCGTATCGCTCACACAAGCTCTTATAAAGAAGCAACAGCAGGTTTTTTCCCATGATGATGATAACCAACAATTATGATGAAAATGTTGCTAAAGGCTGAAAGCGTAAGCATGCAGTGTTACATGCCCCATCAAGAGATAAAGTTTGAGGAAGTAGGAGAGAAAAAAAGTTTCTTGAAAAATTGTATACCTTTGCTTTCAAATTATGATTACAATAAAAGACATCCCACAGTTTACATTACATCAGCATTTAGTGGGTAGTGGAAGCTATGTGTGTTTTTTTGCTTCTGCTCTGTGCACCGACATTTTATTTTTGATATGACACAATCCCAATGACTGCTTGCAGTAGTACACAGATTTTCATTTTCTTGAGACATCTTTTTAATGTAATGAAAAAGGCTCAAGGGAAGATGCGAAAGAAGGAAGCTGTAACGTGTAATAAAATGGAAAAAAGGGGGACACGATGATTTTTTCCCTTTTCTCTTTTTTCTATGTAATTTGTAATATCAAATCCAAACCACATACATATAAAAATTATATCCTTTTTCTTTCAATTTGAAGATGAGCTCCTGGTGTGAGTCGTGTGTTCCTGAAATCATGGGATATATATAGAGATGGAAAAAGTTACACCACCACTTTTATTCTTTACACACGAACGAGCGAGTGAACAAATACGCAAATACAGAACCTATTCAACTAGTCACATTAATAGGGAAGAAAAGCAGGAACCACTACACTGGGAGGTTTTTAGTAGTATCCTTTTCTCGCCTCGATTACCATTTTCTTTTTTATTATTGTGTTGTCACTTTTTAGATAACATGCTTCAGCAAATTGTTTTGCTACGGAAGACGTTGAGAGATTCGGAAAATAAATTGTTTGTTTACTTTTTGAGACATCTTTCTACCCTAAAAATAAGATGATACTGTGAAGGGAGGAGCTCCTTTTCTTTGAAGAAAAGTAACAAGGAAGTAATAATTTGTCCCCTTTTTATAATACAATGACGATATATGCTACTGGATTTTATGATGAGAGCGGAAATATAGAGTTAATATTCTTTGCTTTTGTCAACACTTCTCAATATAAAAATTATCATCATGAATCGAGTTATCTGTTCAATAAAATCAACTTGGTTCCGTAAAAATGAATTGAATTTGGTCATCGTGGGAAAACTTTATTTGCGGATACATACATACGAATAATATGATTCATCAGAGTTGTAAAATATTGGATCAAAACTCGGAAGTCATCATCACACCTGAAAAGTATGAGAATTACAATCGATTCTGAGTTTTATATTTAAAAACGCAATTGATCTTTCTCAATTTTTATAATTTTGGCATGTAAAACATCTCGTTTTACGTTTAAAGTCATTTTTCAGTTGGATAATATTAAAACACCATAGTTCGTTGCCATTTTTTTCAAGTGTTAATATTGATAACAATTAATCACCAGCGAAAGGGCTGAGGATAAGCTTATGCATTCATATTTTTGTGTTGTATGCGATAAATACTGTAGCAGAATAATAATAATAGTATGTATCATAATTATCATCCATAAACGGACAGTTGTTTTCTTTCAAGTCTAGTCATGAATACCACTAAGGGCTTATTTGCACATAACCCCCTCCATTGTTACTTTGTTGCCCCCTTTGCTGTGCATTGTGATAATAATATTTCTACGCAAACTCGCGCTTGTAAGCATGTTATGTATCATAAATTCGGCTTGATCATCCACAGAGCAGCAATAACGACATCACAACAAATTCTCTCTCGGTATGATTTGCACCCATTCATAAAAGTTTCATTGAAATCACTTGGATGTCAAAATGAACCCAAAAGGACTCCCCACAGAACACCACAACGGAATATAAAATCCCTCTCCTCTGAGAGATTCAAACATGATCATCATGATCATACCGATATGGAATATACTACTGTTACTATATATATATGCGATCCATTGTTGGGAGAGGCATGAATCTATGTAAAATAAATAGAAAATGCCTACATTACCCAAAAAGGGATCTGCAAACAGAGCAAACTTTTATATCACGTAATAGGTAGTATGTACGTAAAAGTCTCTTTCATACAAAAACTTTTCATTCTCCCTGTGAACGTGTATATACATACACCGAGAAAAAAATTGCTCAAAGCTGGAATATTTTGTGCCGAAATATATCGCTTCCCTTTGCAACGTCAGTCAACTCATCATCAGCTAAAAATGTAACAACATCGCATATACTCACAAGTCAAAGTGTAAAATTTATAAAGCAATAAGCAATCTGCTTCTAATATTATGTCCAATCTTGGACCAAAAATCATTTTCGTCAACGTATATAGTAGGAAGCAGGCAGATTTTATATTGATGATCTCAACCCATAATCCGAAAGAAACTATCCACATGCACAAAAACAGAGTTCATTTTGATCTTTCCATTTTCATGCGCCTGTAAATCTACAAAACCAAGAGCCGCCACACTACTTTATTCATGTACATGCCTCCCAACCATTATCAACGATTGTTAGCTGTTGTTGTTGTACGCATCTTGATGCCTCTTCTCATCTCCTTGGTTGAACTCAACTGAATTCTCTTCGTGATGTTGTCGGCATGTTCATACACAGAAGAACGATATAATATATTGAGAAAAATAATATATAGTTCAAATAGCTACTTACTTGCATAACAGATACAATGTGTTCTGTTGTATCGATTCGGATTCAAACGAAAAAATAATATCAATGCAAAAGAAGTGAAGTGTAATGAAGGTGAGGTCTGTTCTCTTCCCTGCTATTTACAACGTATATACATTATGCTTACCTTATACTACTTTGAAATGATTGACACTTGGTTACTATCTGCTTGGAAATACTCATGCGATATATATATTGACCATATTGTGGTGGTATATGATACACTATGATGAAGGTTTGAGGGATTAGCGTCCACAAAACAGAAATGAGATGCATGCAGAACACAACAAACATATTTTTCCTCTCTCATGAATTCTGAATAATTGTCACAAAATGTGGCATGCTGCAGAACAATGTATGTGCTTGCCGACCTAAGCCCAGCATGACACATACTGGTTTTATGACAATTTTTTCCTATTTTTTTCCTCTTTTTAATACATTTTCTAGCAAAAAAATTTTTGTAGGATGCGTGGGGCATTTTAGGAAATGTTGTTGATCTGCCTGACCTTCCTTCGTTGATGTCTGTATTCAGTACGTTTTTGTTATCAAAGTCGGCTATCAGCGATCACATTTCTCTCTATTTTCCCGGTGAATCCTGTACCGCTAATATTTTCTGTGTATGCTGGCATACTGAACGCGCATTTTTCTGAAAGAAGGTGATGAAAATCAGAATATTCTACTGGACAATAGAATCCATCATAACAAAAAAAAAATTATTGATCCATTTGTATACTCCAAATATTATTCCAATCTCATTTGCATTTCATCAGAAATGTGTACATACATTTGTACACAACGAAGATAATAATATCATATACAAAAACCCATACCCTAATAGCCCAATGCAGCAGTATCGGGTCCACACATACATTAGTATTGTTAGTATTGTATAAGAAGGGGCAAGTTTTGTTCCAAATACCTTTGTTGGCTCGTCAAATATAATATGGTGGTGGTCCCTTTTAGCAGTTTAATTGAAAAAAACTATCTGGATGACATGAATTAGTCAGGAATAAGAAGGTGATGATGGTGGCACTTTCTTACAGTTTCTTATAGATGTTTCTAAAGATTTCATATGCAGTGTATAGAATATTATGTGGTTACAATCTTGACAGTTTGAATAATTCAATATTTAAATATTGTACCAAGCTTCATGAGACTTTTGCTTTTTCTGATTCATAGGACAAGGCAAGGCAAAAGGAGGTGAGACAACAATAAGAATCAAAATGAATGCTTACCTGCAGATACATATATAACAAGACAAGATGACATATCCGCTGACATTATAATATTTCCTACGTGGATGAAAATCTTAGAAGAAAAATATGAATAATAATAGAAATAACAATGCATTAATATCCAACAAAATCATTGTAATACAGTCGGAAACTTTAGCTTGGCCAGTGAATCCAGTGTTTGAATGACATTTTCATATCGTACCTCCAATCGAGTATCGTTGTGCAGTTGGTAAAGGATAATAAAAATGATGTATAATATACCACCTTGAATTGCTTGTTTCTCGCGTAGGAACATTTATGCATATAGTGATACTGTATGCATTTGTAGTTCTGATTCTGTGTGATAATTGAATTGACTGCGGTTTTACTCCCCATTGTGCAGGCAGGATACAAACCCAAAATAAGAATGACAACGATAACGAGAAGGGTTCCGCCCAGGAAATTATCAGAGGAGTACTCACTAGCGGAAAATTATTTGAGCATTTCAGTTTTTGTATCGTTGTCGTTGCTAGAATTGGGAAT
Source organism: Willowsia buskii (assembly GCA_034700685.1). NCBI lineage: Eukaryota > Metazoa > Arthropoda > Collembola > Entomobryomorpha > Entomobryidae > Willowsia > Willowsia buskii. The sequence continues at coordinate 5,671 of JAQIXW010000748.1, forward strand.
AAACAGTATGATCACACAGATGAAATATTGAATCATAACAAGGAAGAGTAGGGTTTTATTCTGTGAGATGAATGCATTCAACCATTTTTATAAGAAATGATGACGACTGTGTAATAGATTTCCACACATTTTTGTTCATGTGTCATTCAACACAATGAACAATGCTATGCCCCAATGCTTTTTCCTGCTGTCATCGTCATCATTATATTATCGCAAAAGACCACAAGAGGAGACGAGACGATGTATTTATTTATGTTTTGTGGTGGTGGTAGGTTGGTGGTGCCAAGCAGTCTCACTTGATGTGCCGTTTTAAAATTTCACGTCAATTTATTGTTTGCTACTACCATTGAATTTGTCAATCAACTTGTGATGCTTGTCTGTGTGTTTTCTTGAAAGATTTTTTAAACGTCAAAACTCAAAAGTGAAAGCGGATATAAGTTCCAATTTCAAATGTAGTAACTGTTGAGTTTTCAGCAACCTTCAGTTTCATTCAATGATTGAATTCATTTCAACTTGGTAGTCAATTAAATCCTTCACATTTTCTTTATTCACGTCAAACGGTAGTCAAACTCTCATATAAACGTTTCTATTTCAACCTTCTAGATTTTCTGACATTTTTCAATTTAAATGCATCTAAAAACTTTGTTAGGGCCAATAAACAAGTGGTGTGAAAAGTAACACTATCATCACAATCAAACAAAAGTACTCCCCACGATACGCATTTTAGCGTAATAAAGACGAGGCTTCAATGGAAAATGAAGTGTGAGTCTTACTGGCTATAATGCATTGATTGCTTAAATATTATTTTTACTTTTTTACACATTATTTGATGACAAATGTAGCAGCTCCCACAATAATAAATGCAAATTAAGCCACCCCAATTTTATCTATACGCATATACCCTGTAGGGCTTGTGCTAGCTGTTTCACTACCATACAATCTAAACAAAGACAGCACGCAAAGTTTACATTGCAGTTAGTTCACACTAGGTCGAAAGTGATTTTTAATGGATTGATGATTCCCCTGAGAATAAAAAGATGTGTTGCATCATCGTGATCCTCGTTTTCGTCACATTATTTATTGGCGTTTCGACAGTATTTGCTCAAAGGAAGTAGAGGAGAGAGATGGCAGTATTATGTTTTCATGTGTCTAATGTACTTTGCTGTTGTGGTTCCTTGTTAGTTTTACTTTCTCTCTATTCCCTTTCTAAAGGCAAAATAAACTAAACAATCATTAAATTGATCGTCCCCTGAGTTTATCTTAGGACGCCACGTTGTGCGTGTTTATTGCTCATTGCTTGCGGTTATACATGGAGAGAGCCCAAAGAGATTTGTCCCTTTTTTTACACATTTTTATCAACATCACCCTGCCTTCTCCCTTCAGTTCGTCTTGTTTAGTTAAGCTTGATTTCATTGGCTTCTCTTTGGCATCGTTGTTTTACTCTTTCACAACTGTTGTGTGTCTTGTGCTTTTCTAAATCAGCACAACTTCTCTCTCGGGTGATAATGATGAGGTGACTGTGACAATTTTTTGCTTTTATTTTCTTTGCGTAGAGTCAGATCTTTGTTTGTATTGGGTTTGCAGGATAAACATGAGAAAAACTTTCAGAAGAAAGGTAGTTTATTCTTTCATAGTGATAAAGTATACAAGTTGCCGATATAAACTAAAACAGATAAATAATTCGTGATAGATAATCTATTAATTTATCAAATAAAGTATTTTTTGACTTTTTGCTTCAACTTTTAAAAAGGAAGTCGTGTACCCATTTACAGTTGTGTATGCATTATACAAGTAAAGGTAGTAGCTTACGTTGTTTCCGCATCATACAGTTTTGTATGAAAACTTCAAGCTCAATGAAAATTCAATATCATGAAACTCGCTCGAGCCCGTAAAATCAAGAGCCCTTCATTCAGATGCGGCCTGAAATGAAATAGATATGGTTATTGATAAAATTGTTCTCCGAAAACCACAATACATTTTTGAAATGAGCTGCTGTAAAACACTTGAAAATTTCATTTGGTTTTTACTAATACAGCAATACTCTATAACACATCATTTATGTTTAATGTTTTCAAAAAACTAACGCCCAGTAGTTTTGCATTGCAGTAGTATGTCACTTGCTATTTTTAAGAAAAATCCTAGATTTACAATCCATATCATATATGCACCCTGAGTGATGAAGAGATCCATATTATCTAACCAATGGAGCATGTGCACATGCAAGTGATAACAACTGTATGCACTCCAATCTGAACGTGAACAAGCCAACGGTTTACCATCTTTGTACAGTTTGTATGGCATTCCTCTTAACGAATCAATAGGGCATGATGATATTCTTCAGCAAATTATTTTTTTCGCTTAAGGAGCAGCACGTGATGTGGTATTTTTATCACGATGTATCGTATTCTTATTATTTGGGTTACAATCGCATTCATAAACTATGGTTTAGTGTTCAAATAATTTTGAACGATTTTCTGGGCTAATCGATTATGTCATTGTAATGTATAATGGCTAGTGTGACTAGTAGTGACTGTGGCATTATAATTCTTACTTACATAATATAATACATATATTCTTTCATTCTTGAAGGGGGTGTTTAACAGGCTTGCATAGCTATTATCGAAAAAATTTAAGCCTAAAAATCAATTCTTTGAATCTTACAACCTCTCTGTGTGCATTGATATTTTAATCAACAAAAGGGACAGTAGAAACAAATGGAAAATAATTTGGATCAGTGGCTTACATTTGTTAGTTAGATTTGCCACTTACTACGCAAGCAAGCAATGATGTTTCTTGGTATAAGGTGATATATTGTGAGATTGTGACAATCTTCCAGGGGTAATAATATATTTTAAGTGCCAATTCTTGTTGTCATTTTTTGACATGGCCAAGACCTTTGTGTTATTGTATACCTTTTATTACTTTGCACTCTCACGAAAAGGAATTTGTGTGTAAGTAAAGTTGTTAATACAAGGTTATGTATTGGATCATTGAATGATAATAATATATAATAATCCTTTAGAGATGCAATACATTAAGGATAATTTTCGGCAAGGTCGATGTAAAGATAAAAGCTAAATGCGAAGTATTGTGGTACTGATATGCATGTCTAATTTATATTATTTTGTACTGTTTTTCTTTTGACGTCATCTATTGGAAGTAAAAAGTCAGAATAGGAAAAATTGGTGCAAAATCCATTCATTGATAAAATTGTAATAATTCAAAAATGCACCTATAATAAAACTTTTAAATCACGGAAGCATTTACCACATACCACATTTGACATTTGTAAACTTCATATAAACATCATGACGATATAATCCCACAAGTAATTTGCAATTTACAAAGCATGCAACTGCAACTTATCTGGAGCATGAACACATGTTAGTTGCTTCAAGAATTTATTGCTGAGTTCATGTTTTATTGTCATTGATATTGATGCATATTTGTATAGATGTAGCGTAGTTTTGTAAAGAAAATAAATTCATTTGTTAAGTAGTTTTTAGACTGTTGCAAGATTTATTTCTTTTTATTACAAAACTGCAATAAAGGGGAAAACGAGATAATGGTAAAAATAAAAGTAAGGATTTTTACAATTTTACTTAGATATTTATATACACACTATATAAGTAGTATATCCGGTATCATCATCGATTGCAAAGTTCTAAAATTACATTATACATATTTGTGAATGAATAACATAGATTCCATAACTATCTTGGCTCTAAGCATAATAATTAAGCTACAATTGGTAGCAAATATGGAATAGTTCTTAATTATTAGACATGCATAATATATCAAATTAATACTTAAACTAATATAGTTAAATTATCTCTCATTTATATTTTACAATATATAATATTTATACGATATTATATGATATAACAATGTTTTAAAATCTGTCTACTAGGGACTCGTAGCTGTATATTTAAACAACATAAATTTCTATAAATGTTGCATCTGTAAGTAACATTACGTAAGAAGATCAACTTAACAAGATCACCTATCTATACATACCTACATAATTTTGGCTTTTCGTCTCATGAAATCTTCTTGAGACACATCTTACTAGTAAAAACTATAAAATATATAACGGGGTAAGCAGACAATGCTGAAAATTAAAGCTGAAAACAATTGAATTGTGTATACTGAGTTCATCAACTGCATCAGCTTTAATTCATTTTAAATATACTTAAACAGTAGGACAATATTGCACTGATAAAAATTTTGATTGAATTTAGTTACCCACGTTCTTGAACTGAAAACACAAAATACACGCTTACACGTTTTGTAAATGAGTACATAAGTTCTATGTGCAAGACAATAGCGAAGACTCCCCTGTACTTACCTCAAACAATCTATTTTAATATATTATTTGCTATAGTATGAAACAATAGTTTATCACACGCACATAAGGTAGGGTGCCGCTTCTTCCAGTATTCTTATCTAAACATTCAAGTTAATTGCAGGATTCTCCAAACAGAACTTACTCCAACCTTACGGTATGTTTATGCATTTACAAGATTGACTTACAGTATCGTTGTTGATTGCGATACCTTATTTAAAACTGAAATATTTGCCACTATATGGCACTAGCATTAAGTAGGTATTGTACATACATTAATTTAAACTCTGTACCAGGAAATGCTTGCATTTAGTTAAAAATGAGATTAAAAACGAAAAGTCAAACTCTAATTAAGCTATGTAGTAGTGAGAGTGAGATAACTGACCAAAAATGTTTGCTGAACATCATCTTGTAGATATTAAACTTTACTTTTCGCGTGGAGTGCACTCGGTACATGTTCTATATTAAAAGCAAAAAGTTTCTATATTTAAAACGATACTTTATAGCTGGTTCTCATCTTGTCATTTATACTATCTTAAGCATAGTCGTTACAATATGCATTTCTCTCTGGTATATTGTACTCTAGTAATGAGGACCTATACACAACGAGCAGGTATAGATAATGATTTCCTTGAAAGAGAAAATTAAATGCTGAAAAATGAACCAGATCGTATATTATCTTGTATGGAAACGTCAAAATGAGGAACTTTACGTTTCTCTCCGTTCGGAATGTATATGTATGGGCATTGTTTGTGCTACGTTAAATGTTTCTGTGCTAGCTAGATATATCGTTTTATAATAAGTTCAAATATTTGCTCTCTTTTATAGAACCTGATACTTTTCGTATCCATCCATATACTCTGTTGCGGTTTTGGCGTTGGCAAAATGTTGTTGCGAGTGTGCAGCCGAGATAGCATAATGATTGGTCATCTGGGCATTATGTGCCGCAGCAGCCGCAAACTGATGATGATGTGCAGCAGCAGCATGTGAGCTATTCAAGTAGTCTACGGTCATGTTGGGGTAAAACGAGGTGGCCGCTGCTGCCGACGCATAACTTGAGGGATAACAAGATCCATTTTTATAGCTTGCGTAACCCATCGGACTTGTCCGTTGAACTGTGCTTCCCGGCGGATACTCGGAAATGGGAGTATGCCAAGGAAAGCTGGCTGTTGCTGACGTGATAGACCCAAAGTTATGATGGTCCATTACTGAAGTCGGACTAAAATGTCCTGTCTGACTGCCATTATGTCCACTTACGATCCCATAATGTCCATGTCCATTTCCAGCTGTTGGCACTGTTGTTCCATAACCGGTGGAAAGATGAGTAGGCGAGCCATCGCCTAAAGATGAGTGCTGAGATGAGGACCCTGGTGGACTACTGCTTGTGGGTGAAGTGGATTGTTTCTTGATATACACGCCACCAGCCACTACATTGTTATTGTTTCCGCCATAAGGACTCGATGAAGGACTAAGAGGATCTTGCTGCTGTTGACCAGGCTCTTGTTTGATTGAATGTAAACTGTCGCCACTGCCACCACCATTTCCTCCTTGGTTATTAGAACTGGTCAAATGACTTAGACTAGGGGCTCCTGCTGAACTTCCACCATTGCTTGTTACACCGGAGGTTCCATTGGGATTGTTACTACCGCTATTGCTACTGCTATTGTTAGTGCCTGCTCCACCGCCACTCGGATTACTAGTCTGAGAATGGGCTGTGGTCCCGGATAAATTTGGAGGAGCGCCAGAAACACCAAGGGCACCTGGTTGAGGACTTGGGGAGCATTTGATTGACTTGGCTACTCGACCACGTTTACCTGGTGTCCCCGTTCCTCCAGTGCTCTGCTGATGCTGAGATTGCTGACGGGCTTTTGCTCTTCTGTTCTTAAACCAGACCTAAATAAACAGAGAACAAAAAAAAGGAACATGATGGTTTTGTAATAGCGTTCGTGACTGGGTACTAAAGGTAGGGTTTGGTTTGAATGTATTTATTTTTCCTTTTTTATTATTTCGTTCCCTGTCTACTTTTTTATTTATCCAAGTTGTATGTATACAGATATCTACACACATTTTAAGGAGATGCAATAAAAAGAAGAAAAAATATCATTAGCAAATAACGAATTTGTGAAAAGAAAATAAACTGAACAGACAATGAAGAAAGTGTAATCCCTATTCTTCCGTATTCAATCATGATACGATATTTTCGAAAGAAAGGGAAACGTTATTGAAATTTTTACATTCATTTTTGCTCAAGTAATGTACATAAGAAATAGCTCTGATGATGATGATGATGACGATGATGGGACCCATCTAAAATCGAAGTGTGTTGACATATTGATAAATGAGTCAAAGGAATATTGTGAAAAAGTAAGAGAAGAAACTGGTTTATCACATGCCTACACTCCATACCACACAATGATCATCTAGTAATGATGATGCATGTGTGCTTTTGTACAGCGATTCAGTAACTGTGGTGGTACATATACTTTGTCGTATTCCGCGTAATCCGTAGAAAAGGAAAAATGGCATGCTTCAAGTATCAATCAATCATATCATGAGGTTAGAATATACAAACATGAAACTTTTCCCAAACTCCAAAATAGCTAACACTTTAGTATGAGTTCAGACTGTAAACATACCTGAGTTTATTACTGGATGATAATTCTCGCTATATATTTATAAACTGTACTTTAATATATCGTGCATGCATTCAAAACTTGATTAATTTTAGTTGACGCGCAAAGAAAAACATTGAAATCATCAAATTTTCCTGGAATATGAAAACTGATTGATCTTTACTATTACAGTATCATCTAGAACACCTTTGGTATATAGTGTTTTTTGAATGACAAGCGCTTTCCAATAACTCAATCCGTGACGTAGATAAGGCTAACACACGCAACTAGTTAGTCTGGAAAGCTAAACAACTATTAACTCCTTCGTCAAAAACGTGTGTATTCATGAAATAGTAATCCCTTCTAAAGGTGCCTTCTAAATTTCTAATCACGACCATCACGTTGATGCTTGCCCAAGGCAAATGTAATTTCCCTTAATGATGGAAAATGTTACCGATAGCGTTAGCTCATGTTTTCATCAAATTTACTTTGATACTGTGAGTGCTAGTAGAGGATCCTACTCCAACGCTTTGAAATGCTTATAAGAGAACAGTACTACTGATCTAAATGAAATAGTAAAAAACAAGCAAATGATTTGATGAAAATATCACGTTGACATAAAACCACCTACCTATGCATACCTCACTTAAAACACTCAAATTTGATTCATTCCAGCAAAATGCGAGTAAACATACAATATTCTCACTCTCACCATCATATATAGGATTGAGAAGAGGCAATCTCCCTAACCCAAAGTTTATCCACTCCTGCAGCTAAATCACATCAAGTAAATTAACTTTCCCAATTCAATTTAGTCACACTCCAACGAACCCTCAGATCATCCAACCAAGCAATTGTGATACGGCATGAGATGAGAGTGTAAGAAAATACTATTGAAGGCACTGCATAATACGCATCAAATAGAAACACTAGCAAAAAACGACATGTTATGAAGATAGGCTTCAATGATGCCAGAGACAGAGAGCAAGCGTATCTGTGTAACAGATACAAATATGGGGCGTTTTGAGATGAGAGAGACATCTCCCTCTGCGCTCGTTACACAACAAAAAATTATATCTCCTCTGATCATCTCCTTTGATTCTTTATGCCAACAATACAAAGAGTTGGATGTATACTCATCAAAAAGTATAAAATCGTAAACATCAAAACTACAAATCCGATCAAATTGTTCAGTTGTAAGATCATTGACGACAATAATAATTCTTTGTATTTTTAACTGGACTTATACTTTGCCAATTAAATATTAAATAGGTATTTAAGCCTGTCTTTTAGTTAGATTACTTTTTTCGTTGAGAAGGGTCTTAAAATTTGCGATCTAAATGTGCATAAACTTAAGTTGTATTTTTTTGGTTATTTAAATCAAAAATATTTTTTTATTTTGTCAGAATAATAGCAGTAAAACTGTTGTCAATGAATGTATTTGATCTTTTCTCTTTTTATATAGTGCTTTATGTTTAGTATTTTTGGAAACACATTTTGGTTTCGTTTTCTTGTATTTCGATCTCACTTGCGACAACAAAGTAGAATGAAAAAAGACCCATACTTTTTTCCCTTGTACTGGTGATCAGTAGAACGTTATAAAATAGGACAAGACAGCGAAAAGTATTATAAAGGCTATCATCATCACATATGAAAGGATTTAATACGGATACACAGATATTTTTTAAATCAAGGCATTCAGTAAACGAAAAGAATTGAAAGCTGGATTTCATACACAAATTCCATATATGCGTACACACAATGTATTTTATTCTTTTTTTTTGTATTTACTTACTCCAATAGACATTTTTTTCTGTATCAAAGCAAGCAGCATTACGTTTGTGGAGTTTAAAAAAATGTCGCCTACATAAAAACCTGATTCTTTCCGTTCCTCTGAATTTCAAGTAAAAAGCAAACGGAAAAGGACATTTGGAAACGGCTTAAAATTTCTGAATTCTATTCCCTCACCATCATATTCCATCTTGCATGCTTCCATGCGTGCTATTTCCTATCGCTTTTCTTTACAGACCACTGCTGCCAACATTCAAGCCTATCATTGTGTCGTGTCGAATGTACTCTGATATAAAGTAGACAATGATGCTCGTGTAAGTTGGTGGTTTTCTGAGTCAACTTGAAGAGTTGGAGAGAGAAAACATTATAACAAATCTATATACACAGAAACTGTACAATATAACTAGAAAAAAGGTAAGCAAGCAGATGACATAAATTTCCAGCATGTGAAGTAGTTTCTAGCTGTACTGTAGTTGTGGAACAGGAAAACTTGAAATCTTCGACTACTACATCGACTAGGAATAAAAAAAGGACACATAAATGCTGTGGACGGGAAGGAAAGAATCCTGTGGGAATACAACAGTTGGTCGAACTACTATAATACACACATATATGCATGCTGCTGCTGAACCACCCAACTATATACAGCCAGTCTTCCATGTTGCCATTCGGAGAAGCAAAAGAAAAGAAGGCGAGCTAAAAGGAAAAGAGACTTAAATGAATCAGAATAGGCAGAAAAAAGCGATACACGCAGAGTACACACTCAAAAGTTGTTAGACGAGTAAAGCAAGTGGAAGGAAAGCGAGCTATCGACCGAATGACAAAAAAGGAGAGATGAGATGAAGCAAGAAGGAGAAAAATGCTTGACAGAATCACACTGCTGTGGCGTAAGAACAGATATCTACAAATAAATACTATTCATACCATCTAAGAGCTATATATATGCCGCGCCTTGCCAAACATTTAATTGTACCAACATGCAATTAAAAGTTAAACACGACGCAATTTTGAACTTATTTTAGCCATAATTGAGTTTCAATCTTTTATAAAATGCATTCCTACAAAATGGAACCTCCATCACCAGTGGAATTACTGGGATGATGAAAAGTATAAATTGATTAAAGAAATCATCCTAGTAGAGATATATAGGGTGTAAAGTTTTACCTGAATTTTCATTCTAATGCATGAGTATATAAATTTTATATGATTCCCCTGGTTTGTATGTATATCAATAAAAATGTTTGAGCACGAGAGCTAGAAAAGCTAATAATGTAGGACTTAATGAGAGCTGGAGAGGGAAAAGGAAGAAGTCCGACTTAAGCTGTGTTAAGAAAGCTAAGAATTTCCCATGGTTGACGGATACCAAAGTAAAAGTAGAAGATGAGAGGATGACAACAGCACAACTAATACCGATTTTGACAGGCACTAAAAGAGCTTAAAAGAGTTTTCAAGATGAGTCTCATGTGAGTAAAAGTAAAGCACACGGAGATGAGGAAAATAATATATATTGTACATGGGAAAGAAAACTGTCGTCATCTTGATCATCTGATGACTGCTTGCTTTTGCTTGTTCTGCACTATGTGTAGTCAAGAATAACTGACTCTGATGGAGATGTGTGATGTTGATGATGAGAAAGAAGAGTTTGTGTGTCCTGCTCCAAAAGTTAAAGACTAAAATGCAAGTTGTCATCAGCCAAGCAAGCAGGTTTCATCTTTTTCACGTTGAAAGCTTCTAAAATTAAGTATTTCCCTTGACTTCTTCCATATTTATAAGTGTACACTGAGATGAACACACAATAGGTATAAGCATGATAGTTCAGCATTTAATACCATGTGACAATGACGGGTTGGGAATGCTGCATGGATCAAGAAAAGTCTTTGCTAACTAAATTTTATATGAACCTCTATGTGTTTACTATATGAATAAACGGCTATTTTTGGTGTTTTCCTCCACAATAAAGGGAAATGATATTTAATGCTCAAAAGTGAAGATGAGATGATCTTGTGAAAATACATGATGATTTCTGATAAAGGAAGTTACAGGCATATTATGACGATATATGTATGTCGAAGTATAAGGGCATGGTTTGTTATCTTCACCATCGTCGTCATCATCATCATGTTCGTCTTACATTACTAGAATTGAAATTTGAAAAGTTTTATCAAAGGCTTACCTGGACTCGAGATTCTGGTAAGTTGATCTTTAGTGCGACTTCTTCTCTCATGAAAATATCTGGAAACAAATTACAAAGTAAAAGAGATTAAAATAGAATTGTGGATAAGGAATCTGTGGAAAAAGTAAACTTATTTATGAAGAAGATATGCATGAAAATGAATTCCTACAAATTATATTATTATTTGTCCTTTTGTGGTGGATTGACTTTGAGGATGAGAAGGTTTTAAATAAAAGAATGAAGAAGACGGAATTATTATGAGGAAAACATATGCAAAATTGCTTTAGAATTTTTCTTTTTGTTTACCTGGATAGCGTGTTTTGGAAAATAGCGTTTCTAAAACGTCTAACTGAGCTCTGGAGAAAGTCGTTCGTTCACGGCGTTGCTTTCGGGGATTGTTTGGTCCGCCTGAAAAGCAGAGGAAATCTGTTCATCACATATCTGTGCACAGGATATTAGCATTTCATCCACCCAAAGTGGGAACATCACAATTCATAATGCTTTGGGAAGGACATCATGCCGAATAATGCACTTATATTGTATCAACTATTTATTTATGTAACATACCGAATTCCATGCCTGGTCCAAATCCTACGGCTGTGACTGAGTCCATAGGTGATGATGACATACCCATGGCAAAGCCAAGCCCATTAATCGCTCCAGTGGGATAAGCTGATGGCTTGAGATAAGCCATCCCTGAGAGTCCAACTGGAGTGGTTCCACTTGACGAGGAGCCACGGGAGGGTGGAGGACTCGGGAACGAAGGGGGAAGAAAGTGGGTAGAACCCGACGAAAATCTTGAGAAATCCAGTATGGCGGCTTTCTGTTTACTTCACTTTACACAAGAAAATAAATATCACCTCGCTCCTTCTTTCTCCCCTTGCGTTTGGCGTTCCGAAAAACACAGAACACCCCAAAAAAGTAAACAAGCCGTGTGAGTCTGGTTTTTTCCTCTTTTCTTTTTGCTTTTTTATATAAGTTTGTTCAACGCTTTCTTACAGCTTCACCATATACGCGATCACAAGACACTTTATAAAATTACATTAAAAATCGTATACTTGTTCACAATGTATCCACAAGAAAAGTAATGATAAAAGTTTTAGTGAAATCTGTATGTCAGATTTACGCTCATCAGTGAGAATGCTGGTCTGTTGCTGTGAGTTAAATCTCAAATGGAGACGACGAGATCTCTGGTTAGCTTCCACAACTCACTCTCAGCAGGCAAACTAAACTGAGAAAATGTACAAGTTGACTGATATACTAAACTTTGGGAAAACTGACCACAACAAATGCAAGCCGAACCGGTTTTAACCCTTTTTTCTTTAGGAAAGATACATAGAGTCTTTTCTATATAGTGATACAAATGTGTATGTGTATCATAAGCAGTGCGTAGGTACATGCATTAAAAGTACACATACAAACGATTTGACGGTGTGGATGATGATGATTGTTAAACCAGTTGTTGGAGAGAAGAAGAGCTTATAATATATATTACTTTCTTCTTTGCTTGTTCATTCACGTATTTAGGTACATCACCATCCGTTCATGGATTGCTGCTGTTACAAGGCAAGTTGGTCTGACATTGGCTGACCAGTGGAAATGGATGTCCAACCGCAAGAGCTTCCTTCCTTCCGTGTACTTTGTATTATTGTTGTGTTGAATGGACCAAAATTACTTTACCGATATGCTAGTAATACTGGAGAATTTACGCCCGGAATCGTGTGAACGTGAACGATTCTATTATTTTCCTGAAATCGATACATACACAAAAGCATAAAAATAAGTAAGATTAGTAGATGCAAGTTGGGAAATATATTTATAATAACTCGTTGTAAAATCAGATTTCATTTCCGATTTAAAGTTATTCCCATAAAAATATGCATGAATTTTATAATTCTTAAATCGTATCGTATTCCTCCATGGGAAAGGAAATTCGTCTCCTCATTCAGAAACTGGGTGATTTACGGAACTTTGTTCTGCTAAAAGCGCATAATGGCTTGGATGAGAACGTTACATACCGGTGTAGCAGGTAGCAGTGAGAAATGGTGGAAAGCTTTTTTTGTGGGAGTACTTCCGTTTGGAATGGCCCCAATGGTATTTTAATGCATCAAGGAGTAGTAGTAGTTTTACATTGGCCTACTGTACTATTTCCCCTGAATCGCTATCTATGAAAATTTACCTAAGGGGCCATTATGCTGCGTAGTCAGGCTCATTTATCAGTCATGTTTTCTTATAAAATGTAAGAAAATTAATGAATGAATCTGAGCTTGCCAACTTTCAGTCTACTCGAACGAACCCATTTTGTTAAAAGTACAATGATTAAGTTACCTATGCAAAACACATTAGCCAATCTTCAGACAATGAAAGGCGCCATATATACACGTATATAGCGACAGACTTGCGACGTGTTATTATTGATCAGTTCGGAGATAGGTATGTACACTATTTATACTCAAAGATTCCCTCAAAAATAGTTTTTACCCAAAAATATACATATTTTCTTTTTACCTCAAACACCATTAAGATTAGTATTGAACAACAAAAGAAGTTGATATTATCCTTCTGTTTAATGATCACATTTTGAGATTGCATAATATCGATTGTGTCTCCTATTTTGGCTAATACTGATTATGAATGCATACGAAAAGAATGAATGAGCTCTCTAAAACCAAAGCCAGACAAGTAAAAGCACACGCATGAATTTCAACAATATGTCTATTTTTCCTACTGCAACGACATAATATAATGAAAATTATAATACATATAAATGAATCTTGTCTGTTAGTATTTTTACCTGTTGTCTTTGTAGTAATAAGCAGGTAATAACATCTCCTTTAGCACTTTATTGTAAAACCGTGACAAAACCTTTCTCGCACCATCAAGAGAGATGAGACGACGACACGACAGACACAAGCACAAACAAACAGGACGACAATATCAATGTTTTGTTTAAAAGTAACTTGAGACAATAATTTGTGTGTGCATTTAGTTTAGCACGTTGGCTTTCCAATCCACAAATTTATTAGGAGAAAAACTAAAAGTTTTGGGGAATGAGATTGGAGCCAGAGATTTACGATCTTGTTTAATGTACTATTTGCTTAAGTTTAAGTTGCGCTGATGAACACCAGCACGAACACTATGTGCAACCAAATGAAGGGAGAGAGAGAGAGCCCTTAGAATGATACGTCTTGCTTTTCCTGCAGCTCGTGTGAATTTGACGGTATAATCCGTCCACTTGATAATATTCATGCGACATGCACGCAACAACCTACAAGATGAAGATGATGATGACAATGAGAGGATAAAGTAAGTAGATACGTAAACGTACGTAATGTGCACCACTTCTCTACTACCACACCACTTTACTCTTCGCCTTGTTCATTTTTTTTTTTTCTTATGGTCTGTCTGGACCTTCTTTAGTCGAGGCTTTTATTTTATGAACGGTCGTCTTAAGATAGAATCTCTGCCTGAACCATACATGCTTATGATGATGATGATGATGATGGCAAAAGAAAAGTTACACATATTACCGAGCTCCAGACTTCATGTAAGAAATGTATAGAATGGGTATTGGGTACATATATAGGTTATGTGTTAAACGTGCCTATGTATGTATGTATTTGCTATTAGGTGTGGATGGTGTCACAAGGAAAAAATCAGGTACAAGTAAACTTTTGCTTGGGCCCTTCGGAGAAGGCGAAGGTGTCCAACGATATAATGTCCACTCTGCTGAAATATCACCTATCGCCATTACATACGAAAACATTATTATTATTATGCATAAATATGTACCCTTGTCTCGCAATATTTCATTTTAACACCGAACGTCATTGTGGCATGCACCACTAACTAGCCTTAGGTTCTTTTTTGATTGACAAGTATCTTGTCCATTTCTTAAAAGCATTTTTCTATCTTGAAAATGACTACCATTCTTTTTCTTCATTCTACAATGAAGCCATTACTTACAACTTATGTGCGTATCTACTCATGCATAGACACACGGACAAGTTGGTTTGTTTACGCTTCAAAACATGTTACATCTACATCTAACCACAAAAAATTGATTGTGTGCATAGTTATAAGTAATGAGTCTATCCAGCCGTCAAAAATGCAATGTGATGTGGGTGGAATGCAATCTTAACCCAAACTAATATTCGAAGAGTAAGAGAAGTGGGCACATTTAGTAAGTTGTGTCCATATAAACTGCAATTATCATTGGTATTCCGGAAAAAATGAAGAGTTCCAACCCAAAGTCTAAATATAAACTTCCTAAGAAAAAGTCATAAAATAAACACAAGAAAATTCTCACTCTATCTTGATGAGGATTGACTGACGGCCACTGTTGACTGTGTACGGTGTGAATATGAGTTTTTCTTACATTGCTTATGAAACAAAGCAAAAAACGTCAATTGCTTTTTGAACAAGGAAATTGTAGGTTCATGTAGAAATGATGTGGGCATAAATAATAAATGTACGCACATATTATATGCAGAGCAGAGGACTCTTCTAGTAAAATTTTTCACTTAAAAGTGAAACATTCACTCAAGTGTTCATTCTGCTGTTGTTTTGTTATTGCCGTGTGAATCATAAACACTTTTCTAAAGCAATAATTAAAAGGAAAGGTTTGAAGCAAACAGTGGTCCCTTGAAGGAAAATGAACGATATAATGCCTAGCTTTATGCGTGTGCTGAGAAATACAAGGAAATGAATGCAATTGTAATATTGGTATATACATAGAATCAAATATGAATGCTGTTGTACGAACCCTATACAGAAACAAGTAGGTATCTTTTTGGTCCTTTTTTATTTCAATACGATTTACAACTTTTTATATTGGAAAGATTTCCTTAAAATTCGTGTATTTTTGGACGTGAAATAATGGCTTTTGGGAGTAATAATTGACAGTGTGTGCCGCATGGGTATTGAACATGTGAATTTTCTATTCACAGGTGATATAAAAAGGGATCAGGAAGTTGAATTTGAATAGAAAATATCATTTAAATGACATGCTTAACCGTTTCCTAAAGCTTCTTTTTGAAATTTCTAAAGCCTGCAAATGCCATGCAGTCTGGGAAGAAAAATGGGACAAGAATAGAGAGCATTGTTGCGATTGTTCGTAGGTCACAGGTGCACTCTTCACAATCAGTTCAATTTTATGACATAAAACTATATGAGCACATTGAATTTGAACAAGTGCAAAGGATTCGGTGTCTGAACTATAACGTATGATAGAAAGAATACCAAAGTTACTGCTGTTAAAAGCGTTATTTCTCAACGTCTTGGTCAAGGACAAAAAGAAAAAAAAATGCAAAGAATAGTTGGTCAGCACCGAGTATTTACCGTCAGTCATACCCTATGATCGCCTAGGTTTATTTGTATGATCTTATATTTTGATTTGATGATTTTAAGAAAATAACGGCAAATTTACATTGCCAGATGCGTCTTTTATGTAAACGAAAACTACCATTTCTCACCAATGTGTAACATGACTAGAAACTTTAAAGCCAAGGTGCAAATTGAACGATGACACCGCACAGGAAGTGCACGTGCAGTTATTTTGCATTATGCATTGCATTACTAATATTTATATTCTACAACGACAATTTAGACGTAACGTTGCGAGTGCAAATAAATTATGCTTTTAATATTTGAGACATAATCAAGAGAATATTATGCATTACTTACGTTATTGAAGCATGAGTACAAAGTTTTCTCACGTTTTGGATGTGTCCCTTTTTCAGAGAAGTAAATTAGAGTTGGTGACAAAAAATGTGGCGCCCCATGTAAAACTCAAGAAGACAGTCCAGAAAACTGTAGCCAATGTTGCTAAATTTTAGGTGAAGTCTTTGTTTTTTCATATAATATAGTAAACCATCAGCCCATAAAAGGACGACTCGATAGAAAACGTCTCTGTTCCAGAAGAGAAAACAGTGACGCCGAGAAAACCGCACGTACCAAAATTAACAATAATGCAAAGCATATACCTATGTGCACGGTTAATTAGTTACAGTCTAAATGTATGTTCACATTCACAATAAAAAGTCACCTACCACCTATTCATGGTATATAACATCTCACAGTCGACATCCAATTTTCATGTCTTTACTTGATGTCCATATGAGCATGATTCATCTACCATCTCACTCAAAAGGCTTCAGCCAAACTTTTTAAATAGTATAGCCACACAGTTTTTATAAACCATTTTCTATGAATTGTCCATTTTAAGTCAAAGCAGAAAGTACAAGCTTCAATTCTCCTGGTCTTCACCCTATAGGACAGCAACGGTTGTCACTAAAACAAATATAGTTTTGACGACGACGGTGTTGATGATGATGATTGCATTCAGCTTTTTTCGGTAAACACAACACACCTCGATGCTATTCTAGTTGTTCTTCTGAGTATATGTAGTCGTCTCTTAAAAAAGCACACACCACGAGTCGCGATTGTAAATGTCAAAAAAGGAGTAAAAAAGACTTGATACAATGAGACAGGAGATTAACTCGAAAAAAGTAAGCTGGCTACCTTATTCTAGGACTGTTCTCTAGGGCTGCTATGCTCTCGATGTCTGCCTTTGTCTGTTATGCAGGCTACTTCTTACTTCCACTACAACAAGCAATACTCATACTACTACTGCTGCTGCTCCTTGTTTCTCCTGATATTATTTTGTGACCACTAAAAACTACCGTGCAATACTGTTATTTTCCATTGTATTTTTTTGGATAAACCATATATAATATGTATATATCTGGCAGAAATGGTAAAGGCATGTGGAGCGAATTTTGTTCATGATGTGATGATGATGTGTGCGATATGAAACCTTACTTTTTTAATGCAACCCATTCATTCTTGTTTTTCTCTTTGACCATACTATGTATATACTACTAATGAAACACTTTTTAAAAAAAAAAATGTGGTAGGCTCCCATAAACATGTGCGCGATAAAATATAACCATGAAACGGGACTAGGAGGTATATAGTATGCTTTCAAGGTACATTTATCATCGTCCTTAGCAGCAAAGGAAACAGCCAAACTAGCACAAAACTTTCCAACACATCAGGAAAAATGGAAAAAATAAAAAGTTGTGTGTATAAAAGTTATATACCACTACTACAATGAGAACGTGCACGGAGGCAGGGAGTATGCATTTCGGTTTTATTATCTTCACAGGGAAAACACATTTTTGGCAGCTGGCTCACGGTAAAAACTATGTATTCATGCTATGAAAACTGACAGACTTTCTACGGAGATTATGATGCAGAGATATACATATTCATCATCAACATATATTATGATACTTGGGTCTACAGTAAGGGTATTATTGAATGCACATATTCTGTAATAATTCATGCATGAGATTGCTGGTTGGTACTATATGGAATAGAACACTACTTTTCGTGCAGTAAAAAATAGATGTGATCTCTATTTTCCTTTACAACGTCTCTCTCCTCGATTGCTTCTGTTGAAGTTGAGGTAACGTTATAAACGTAATGAAATGATAGGGAAGAAGCAAAGAGCAATGTAGAGAGATGCGTGAGTATATGTAAACGTAAAATTCTTTAGGAGTGTACGGTAAAGGAACGGAAGGCGTTTACATGGGTTTAGGGGTGGAAGCCAATGTGGTTGTAGAGGTGGGTTCTCTAAAAAACACAAAATAGGAGAAACACAGACACAAGATGTGTTTATGAGGATGAATGCCTGGTAAAAGTGAGATAGTGTTGTTGTGGTAGAGGACAACATAGATGGACGAGAAATTGAGCTGTATAAGATGTTGATGTCGATTCAAAGGGTAATAATAGGTAAAACAGATATATGCAGAGAGTAAACTTGAAAGGCATGATGAATTTCATGATGGTAAAGATTTTAAAACAATGTTAATGTTACCGCTAGTAGTATGTATTGAGGAACAATGTTTCTAGTAGATTTCAATAATAAATAAAATGATGTGTCAAGAACATTTTTTGTTCACGGGTCAAAATAAATGGGAAATTATAAAGTACGTATTCACTCACATAAAAAATTCTCAACAAACTGAAATCTTTAGGGAACACAAAGCTTTCAACTATTTTAAGTTGAGCCCCGAATACCGATTCTGACATCCATAAAAATTGGTATTAAAAGCAAATGTCAGAAAAAATGTACATTTGTGTTTGCATCGTTTTTTACGCTAAACATCATCTCCCAAGATTTGGCTTGTTACTTTCATAGGAATATATATACAGCGTTTGTATTTGATAAGCAGAGACTTTGCTCACATCTCATTTCTTGCTTCGATGCTAAAACTTATCGTGTGCTCAATAAACTCATTTATTTTTAAAGAGAAAACAAGGAAGATGTATTTGAAAGTGTACATTTCTTCGTACCAAATATTAACTTTCCTTCGAGTTTTCTCTGCATCATTCATGTTTATGAAAGTAACCTTTATTCTGTTCTAAGCAGCAAGAGGGAAAATGCTTGGATATTGGTTTCCTACATATTTCTACGTTTTGCTATAAAAATGGCTTGTCCCTAGAAAGTAACCGTAAGTCTG
>JAQIXW010000749.1:0-25111 GCA_034700685.1 Willowsia buskii
CCCCAGCATGTTTTTTCACACTTTTGTAGCGGAACAACCGATGCAGATATGTCAGAATAGTAAACTTTGCCAGGTTAATAATGAAGCTTCTTATAAATCCAGGCAGCACATAGTAAACCAGGCAAACAGAATTTAACCTATGTGCATGGATGCTTCAGAGATGCAAGTTGTTGTTACGTCTTGTCTATACGGTTAACTTGCACATCTCCAAGCCGGGTTTTATGATGCAAGATGATCTTCATCCTCATCAGCAGTGAAAAGTTGGGTAAAATTCGGAAGGCCAACCATTCAATGTACCTTGTTTTAACATCAGGCCAAGTTGACGATAATAATATACTCTCATACATACGAGACCATGTTTAAAATCACATCTTGTTCTTTTGAGTGAATGAAGGATGATAACTCCGACAACAAGTAACGTTGGGTTGAATGTGTGACTGTATGCTCTCACACAAACAAAACTTTTTTATTTAGTTTTACTTGGTGTTGATGTAGTTGTTCTTTTAGTACTACTTTATAAAGTAAATGCTTTGGTGATGGTAGTGGTATGTGCCTTGGCTTGCTGGTGAAGACTATGATGATAGCGATCATTCATCTAGCGCCTCTGCATCTTTATCTGCTTCTATGCAGTCCTTACTGACTTGTCATCGCGACGTCTTGTTGGATTATTCCATGAAAACTGCATAGAACAGCAAAAACGATGAAGAAGAGACAACCCGTCACTCATTCATACGACAACAGCGTGTATTATAATAGTATGAGTTTGAAAGAATGGAGTGAAGAGCCAAGTGATGCTCAGAGGAAGAGCAAAAATCCACTCTTACTTTTCTAGAGAAAAAGATGTCTCTTACAACCTGCCTTATTCTCTTCCCATTCTTATGCAACGCTTTTGTTGTGTAACATCTCATTACTAGATTTCTTGTTCAGGAGAAAAGGATAGAATGAAAATATTATACATTCAGCAAGAATGTAGAGGGAGAAAGACGAAGAGATTCACTCCAAGTCAGTCAAAGGCGCGACAACATCATCTCATCCCGGAACAAAAGAAAAACGACAGAAAAAATCTCAGGGCAAGCGAAAACTTTGGAACTGAGCTCGTTCTCACAATGTTACATATGAAAGGCAGAATTTTAGATGCAGAAACCATCACGCTTTAAAACTTATGCGGAGAAGCAGGAAGTAGAAAAAATATTTGTGATACGAGAAAGAATTCGTAACGAGTGTGTGGGGAGGAGAAAGGATGTACATATCATCAAATATGTGAGCAATGCATGTATTTTTTTTCGCTTCTGGCAAACTTGAGGTAGTACCCATATCAAATATGTGTGCACACACAGTGCAAATGCATTTATTCTACGATTACTACTACAACAAAGTATGAGATTTTCTTACACATATCTAAATACGTCAGACACAGGAAAAATTTCAATTTCATTTATTTTTCCTTCCTGTGTGAACTCTCCGATTTCTCCTGCGTTTTTTGCATTTTTTTCTTCTGACAAGTACGTCAGAATCAGGCTGGTTATCTTTCCCTGTTTTAGCTGAAGCTTTAACTGTTCTCTTATTTAAAAAACTTGACAGTGACAGTGTGTATGTGTGCATAAGTATAATATATGTGTGTTTATAGCTGACATTCAATATACCATATTTCAGACGTTCAAGAATTGAATGAATGAGCTTGATTCATCATTAGTCTACCCATCTACTTTTTAGCTCTTGCACTTTTTAATAATATGTGTGGTACGCACACGAATGAAGCACGCATAGTAGTGAAAATATATAAAATTATGTAGTCAAACTTTTCTCATTCGTCAGCATAAAATCCGCTTGTGTGTTTTCATAAAGGTTCGTTTGCTCATTTTCACATAAAATATTTGATGTTTTTGTTCAATTGTGTGAAGTATTATGAGGATGAAAATAGAAAACGAGAGAAGAGCAAAGTAACCATCGTCAAGCGCCAGGATACTTAAGTTTTTATATAACAAGCTTTAAAGCCGCGCTCATATCGTGCATGCATGCCAATGCCTCCATCACATAATCATCAGTCTTTCTGTTTTATACACAGAAAAGAGGTCTGAAAAAGACTTGTTTGTTGTTCTAAGCAGACTCATTTCTTTTTCGTGACGAGTAGCAGTCCTCGTTGTCGACAGCATACGGTTGCAGTTTTAAAAACTGCATCCGTTGTATAGTGCATGTTTGTGTATGCGTAGGTACCTGCACATTTATCGTAATATATCATTACGTAATAACAAAAATGCCTCTTGCTTCCATAATGTAAGCAGAAGGGAAGGAAAGGGAGAAAGAGAAATGAAACTATTTCAAGTTGGTTTTTTAAGAAAACGGGATGTGCTTTTGATGCTTCCATTTCTTCTTGTTCATTCTCTGTTCGTTTTATTGTACGACGGATTAGAAGTTTGAACATGCTTGCATATTTCCATTTCCTGTTCATGCTAAAGTAATAAGTTAAGATTCACGACAGGACACGTAATACTTAGTAATTACTTTTAGTCATCCCTTCATCAGCAACATCGATATGGTGAGAACATGAATATTTTAATGACAGTGCAATGCGATTGAATAATATGTTTCAACAGTTGCTGTTATTTTTGTTATAAGAATTTAAGTTTGTACATTTGTGGAGTTTTTCTGTTAAGCTAGATAAATTAATCGTTGCAGCCACACATCTGAATAAACAATTTGGCACATGATGATAACTGTTCTATAGTGTGAGGCAAACACATGCATGTTTTTAAAAATTCTGTTTTAAATTGTAGTTTTCATATTTATTTAAATACAAGAGAAATTTAAATACAAAGAATTAGATGCATTAGGTGGTTTTCAAAGAAATAAAAGATAAAATATTCATTATGTGCTAACAACGTAGAAGGATTATTATGTAATTCTTTTAAACGTATTGTTACAACGGAAAACAATTAACATAAACCAAAATGTCATATGCAACATGTGTTGATTGATCAATGGATCATGCAATTGGTCAAATGTACATTTTAGTAAAAATGTTTGACAAAACTTTTTCCCTGGATGACTGCATGACACGTGATGAGCAAAAATTATAAAATATTATTGTTATCGAGTTTCACGCATATAACTCACGCTCACACTATGACACTGAGCATGCAAACGACAATGGGAATGGGTAACAATAAACCAAGAGTGTGTGATAGTGTAGTGCATTGTGTCACTACAATTAACAAATCACAGTCTATAAAAGGTAAAAAATGCATTTTTTCTGAATTAAATTCGCCAAAGCACTTATTCACTTGGATTCGATTGGCTCATTTACGTTTCGTATATGCGTAGGTATGATCAATTACATGCATGATGAAAATACAGTAAATCAATCATGTTTAAGCCATTCATTCATCATACTATTACAAAAGGGTTAGAAAAAAGTGAGTGTTATGATAACATTATTCTCCAAAAGGTACTGGTCATCACATATTTATTCACAAAGATGTAAAATGAAGTTTTGACGCAATACATATTGTAAATGTACAAAAGGTAGTGCAATCGAAATAAACTAATGACAAGAACAATATCCACAGAACAAAAATCTGGAAATATGTGAGAACTTCTCACTAATGTCAAAATTGCATGCTGCTTGCTGAATATTTTAGGATAAACCTGTATAATTGCGGCACAATTTAATTCATAGCATATTACAATAAATCAGAAAGTTAAATGATCTAAGGGTAGTGAAATTGCTATACAGTCGGTGTAAAATACGCATAGCTTTTACTCAATGTTTGACTTTATTCTTATCCATCAACGCGCTGTCATACCATGATAAAAAGTTGATGAAAATGATGCGAAAACCAAAAGTTTACATTCTTGAAATGCTGTTTTGTTTTGCTTCTTTCTCCCCACATTTTTTCACTATCAACTATATTCTCCTATCCGTTTCCTTTGATTTTTATGGTTCAGTTTTTTTCTTCCAAGACAGTAGTAAGAGTGAGTATGTAGATCTGCAAAAGGTTATCCGTTAGCAGAAGTTCAACCAAACACTCGCTCGTCGAGACAGTCTTCACTAGCTCAACTTCTATATGATGCGTTCACGACCCAAAATGCATGTCTACAATGGCATGTCCTACACATCGTTTTCATTTTATTACGGGTTTTAAGCTTCTCCATCATCACAACATCAACACAAAGTCTGTTTTAACTTTTGATTTCTTTTAAAGCAGCAAAAATAATATATTCTTTTCGGGTTTCGTGCAGGAAGTATTTCAAGTATATTCTGTTCATATACTGCAGGCAAGGTGAGTGACGACAAAGACGAAAAGGAAGTGTTTTCTCTCTTGGTATAACCATCCACATATGTCTGCTTCTGCCTCCCGCCCAGTGTGTACTTTACTTCTTTTTTCTGTCTAGTTGAAGATGAATTGTGGATGACTTCCTTTTTTCCTTCAACTTTTTTTAAAAAGAAGAATACTTCTGTCATGCACGCTTGACGTATTATTATGATGTGGTCGTGTTAAGTTATGCACACTGCTGCTGATTTCAAAGGTTGTTTTAATTTTACATAATAAAATGCTAAAGGAAAGATAACAAAAGACAATTTGAAACTTCTCCGTTAAAAACGACGCGGTTGTGGTCGCCATTGTGTTTTTAGTATAATGGTCCCATCTACAACAGAAGCTACTAAAAAAATCAAATGCGATTTTCCATGAAATCATTGAATAAATAATTTAACAATCAAAATAATACGTAATTCTGCACTATCATCATCTTCATCATCATTTCATGTCGTACTTTCAAGCACTTACTTGTGCGATTGGAAAAGCGAAGGAAAATATAAGAGAAGGATAATTGGTTGACTTTGAACCTCATGTAGCAAGAGCAAGCAAGGCTATACGTTTTAGGTGGTTAATCATACAATAATTCATAACGTGCAATAACATATTATTTTTCTTGGCAAAGTCCAATTCTTCACTCATAACTAATTAATTTGTAGTTTACAGTCTCACTTTGTGCGTAATCTCAAAAACAGAATAAGCAAATGCTCAATGCTCAAACACGACCGCAAATCCGATTAAGCCGCAAAACACCCATTGGAACTCTCACAGAGATTTATAGCAAAGAACATTTTACTTGATATGAAACAGGACTGGAAACGACTTTTTTTATTGTTTGGATAGTAATAAATAGTTCTTTATCAATAACAACTAACCTCCTGCAATCCAATAATGTGCTTCTTCTCCATAATGCATGTTTTCATTCCTCCGTGAATGGCAAATAAGGACTCTTTATGATTAGACAAGCAGCATTGCTACATTACCTTTTAATTTAAGTCGAAACATTATAACAAGCTGCAGCAGACAGAAACACCCTTTCATCTTTTCCCATTGTATTCGTTCCGCCAATTCCATACCCTTCTCATTTCTTCATCTCGTCACGTTGTCAATATAATCACCTCCTTGTACACACTCGAAACATTAATTCCTATCACAAAACCTTGTTGATTCGCATAGGAATTTTAAATATTCGCATGCTTAATCAAAAAAAAGTCATTACTAGTTTAGCTTCCTTTCAACCTTCTTAATTGCATCGTTTGGAATGCTCAGCATGAACACAAATAAAAAGAAGTACATTGGCAATAAGCAATGCTCAAGCAAACCAAAGTCAAAGTCAGAATGCACAATCTTAGCAGTCATTGATCGCAATTCGCTTAAGACGTAAGCGAGAATCTACGTATATCCATGATATAACGGTGTACAAAAATAACTGACGAGACGTTCTTTTTTAAAAGAAGCCAACAAAAATAATTACTATTATCATTATTGACAGCGAATTCATTGACACTGACTGGCTTTCAGTGTGATATTATGTTTGCATTGTAGTCACACCACGAAGAAGCCATGTCGCCACATCCTGGGAAAAAAAGCTCTAACTTAAATGATTCTAGAATCCAACAGGTAGCCGTTATAACTAGCTTTATATTTGTATGATGGTGAGTTGTTGCTGTGCCATGTTTGTGTCGTATGCTATTTACTATTTACAACTACTGTTTGTTGTTGCTCGGTTATGTTTTCATTATATGTATGGCATGTTGTTGTGTACGTAAGTATTCATAAGCACGACAGATCAGACACACAAGAGCTGTGTAACTGCGAGTAATTTTAAAATCATTAGTCTTCTCTATATTTCTTCTTCTCCTTCTTTCTGGTATCATCATTCTAATAATCATTCTTCTGCTGCTGTTGTGAGTTTATACATAAACTTCTAATAAGCTTTTTGTGTGTGTGAGCTACTGCGGGTAAATACATCCTACTTATTTGAGCTGGTAGCAAAATTTCATCCCTAATTTATACTTTACTGTATTATGTATATTTATTTACACAGTTGTTGGTGCATTGCTGCTTGGGAAAAAGGATATGAAATGAGAGTTGTGGTGGCGGTGGAGAATGGATGGTATCTGTTGTAGCAGGAGCAAAAGCGCATTTTGTAAGGCTTCCCCACTATATTTCCCAGCTCTCTCACACAACTTCTCATTTTCCCTACTTTATTCATTTGTAGCCGCAACCAGTCGCCTTATTCTTTAAGTGACGCAGTAGCAGTAGTAAAGCCAGTTAAATTATCTATTTTTATATGCACTTCTATAAAAGTCGGTTTCTTATATACTGTGAAGTTTTTGTTCCACTGGTGGTGGTGCAATGGGAAAGATAAATTCACATTCATTAAATACGAACTTACTTCAACTTCTCTACAGAATACTGTGCGTTTTAGTTTTTACTGATGTTGATACTATAATACTGCTGGTGATGCTGCAAGGACAGTAACGAAGCATCCTGCATAGTGATCTGGTTATCTGTATAAGAACCCTGACAGTGGCATTGCACACAGGCCTGGCTGGGCTGGTATTAGTAGATAGGAAAGAGAAAAAACGCCTTTATGTAAAAAAAAATAATGCCACATTTTTTATCCGCTTTTTTATCCATTACCTTTTGTTCATTTTTTTATACCAACTTCCTTCCATTTCATTGCTACCAAAGCCAACTAGACATTTTCCGGCTGTTATCTACCTGTCTAATCGTTTGTTTGCCAATGCCATTCGTACGTAATAGATATAGGCATAGATGCAGAGAAACTGCATACCTGCCTAATATTAATAGCAGATGTACGGTGGCGGGCGACGGGCATGTGTGCCTGCAAAGAGGTGATAAAGAAGAACAGGACAGGTATAATATCAGTTTCTCTCCGCATATTTCCCCGATATGTCCTCCGCCTCTTCACAAGTTTATCTTCGTGGCAGTAGTGATGCTGATGGTATGTGTAACGGACGAACAAAAAGCTACTGCACAAGTTTTTTGTGTGCACTTGTACATCTGGAATTTGTACTGTATAACAGTTTCTCCTTTTACCATTCAAGCTGTAGGATTTCGCTGCATTTCGTAACCTTGTGTATTTAGCTTTTCTATTCTGTACTGCTCTAGCTATTATAACTTGCATGGAATTAAAAATGTAGCATTAAATAAAGTAATCAAACATAATCTTGCATTGCAAGATTCTAGATTACGACTATAATAGGAAGACTGAATGAGAGAAAGATATTGCATGGAAATTAAAAATAATCTTTTTGATTCCGTTTGAATTTGAACTTGTGCTCTTGGAATTTTGATTATCTAGCAGAAGCAGAACCAATTTTAACAAAGATATACATACCCGCATAATCTAAAGATTCCATAATATTGCTTAATACAAGTTTCAGTTTCCACGATTCAATTTCATTTTTACTGTACTTGTTAGTAGAAATTCATTCTTTTCATGTGTATCAGGTTGCAGGTGTAATATGCTTTAAAAAGGAAAAAAAGATTACGTGTGTGAAACTTAAAGCATGAGTACAAAGAGCTCTGGAAATTACCCTTTGAAAATCAAATTAGGAACACTTTTCTTAACGTTTTGTCAAGAGATTTCTCAATACAAAATTGCTAGCTTTATGGGATGCAAGCGTAGTCAAGCGAAGAGGAAGATGAGTATAATATTATTTGAAAACGTCAAAAATAATGCCGATTAAAGGTACTCCTTTCTTCTGTTCTCACGCACGACATGTACATAAGTCAAGATTAGTAATGGCAGAACCAACGTAGTAGTAAACTATATGATTATCATTATCATGTTTTATGTATGAAGCAAAGTAAAGTAGCCCTTCTCATTTCTCCTTTTCTATTCATTTTTATGATGAGTATCCTCCTCTTCTCCTTCTCTTTGCCTTGTCATCGGTAATATGCTCTTGGCCCCGGATGACGGCCACACCACAATTTTTATGATGATGAGTGAGAAAAAGAGTTGGGCTACATGTACTTTGTTTTGAAATTCTCATCTTGCTTTTCCACCTTGCGGTTATTTTTTATTTTGGTTTATCATGCTGTGTGGTACTGAGACTGTACTATATTGTGTCACACACTGTAACACACAAGAGTAAAAAGTTCAGATAGAACATACGGACCAGACAGACATGTTGTATAGATAGATACGCAGAACACATTTGTGATGTAATTTTGTCCGCTTTTGCATAGTAAGTCGAAGTCATACATACAATCAACATAAACCAAAAAGCTGAGAAACTGGCTAACAATGATTCTGAGAGAATTTGGGAAAATTGGACGATGGATCATCTCGTGTGAAAAGAAATTTTGAAGAGGGGCATAAAGTGGAGAGACTACGTAACATATTTAAAGGAAGTAGCATAAATAACAGTCAAAAATGACGTACATACTACTACGGCATTACTGCCTGTTTTTGTGGAACTGATGGAATGAACTCTTTTTGAATCCTTCGTACTTGTATTTAGCTTAAATAGTATTACGATGGTCATCACTAAAATACTTGCTTGGTTTAACTGTATTGTTGTTAAGCTGCAAAATCCAATAGAATATAACATAAGGAAAATATACAATAATGCATACACAAATCCTCGTCTTTTGTTGCGTATCTGACAAATTTAGCTTTTTTAAGGCTTACTTTTACTTGTATTTACATATAATACCACAAAAGAGTGACACGGGATTATCATAAATTTGAGATCATCAACAATGCAAGAAATACCTTAGCACATTACATGTCCACTGTGTATTCAATGTCATTTTTATTGTGTCTAAACACAATAGAATTTTAAGGACTATCTATATAACGAAATTCACTATTATTACTGTTAAACTGAGGGCATGAATTAAGAATATGTGACAGTGTATTGTAATATTTATAAAATGTGTAGTTATGTAACATAAGTTTCATTCAAGAATAGCTTTTAGTTCAGTTACATACTGCTGAAATTCCATCACAATATCTAACATTGTGTTGTGTAGATAAATGTTTAGTAATAATAAATAACTGTTAGCAGTAATTAGTTAATGGGCTGCATGCAAATGTGTGTTTATTTTCACTTGTCATCTGAACTTCTGATTCTGAAGTGGGCTCCAGACTTTTTATTATTTTATTATGCCCTATAAACATCATGTGATCTTGAAATAAGTGACTAACTAGGGTATTTAATAATACATTTATTTTCCAAGGAAAGTATACGTAGTTTTAAATCGGAGGATTAGCAGAGTATTCAACGAAGGAAAATGTATTACAAAATCTAACAATAGAATTCCACATAAATTTGAAATTATTTATAATATCAAGTACCTATGTAATAGCATGCTATATTTTTTAGTCATTTGACAAGCATTACCAATGAATCTACATTTACGAAGAGCACAGTATGCCCAACGCTTGGTTACTTAAAAGGTTTATATTGTTGAAAGTGAACCATCATATGTATAAGAAACATTTTCAGTGCTAAAACATTGTTTTTATGATTGTTCTTCGTCTAGCACTTGACTGAATATTTAAAACAATGTCGATGCATAGGTTTATCTTTGCTGGTATTGTATAACTTCACTTATATATATGCTCACTTTTGCCTTACTAACTACCTGGTATTTTTGACGGACACATCAAGTCATAATGCTAGCATTTCTACGAATTCCTTAGTATTTATTTGCCATATCATACCAGTTTATGTAGAGATTTTGCTGTACTCACCCTCTCTTCCTCTACTAGAACTGCGATAATACAGCTAATATAAAAGTTACCCCGTGGGAAAAGTTCCCACGAACTACATCATGACAAGTCAAGTTAGGTACATTGCTCCCACAAAGCGAGAAAGACTCAGGCGAGTAAAGTTGCAATGGTAAAAATACGATTGTATCAGTTGAAAACTTACTATCATCATAGCTATAATAAATTAGGTGTATGATTCTATATGCAAACTGCCATGTACTCTATCATTTCAAATGACTTTATAAACATGGTGTAGTATTATTTGGCCAATCAACTCGGCGTATCAGGATCCTAAATTCCAGCAATATAGTACCTCTAATAAAGGCTGTATTAAAGCTTAAGCAGTAAGTTATGATGAAATACAAATCACAAACATTGGGATGATCTTGAATTACTGCAGATTATTTTAAAGAGCCACTCGCTACCGGCACCAATACTATGTATAATACAACAGAAATGATTTTGGGATTTGGAAAATATTGTTTCTTCAAGATAATATCTTGATAGCTGAGCATAACAAAGCTAAAATTCTTGCTTATCTAATACAGCGTACAAAGCACATACTCCCAACAGTCCCAATAAAGAATTAGTAATCTATATGATATTGATGATTATTTCATTGATTTAATCCTTTAGGACATCATTGTCAGGGTTTTGTATCAAAACATTCTCGAGTCCAAACTTTCATTTTAATTTTTGTTACCTTTCATCTCGTTCCTATTAATTTTCCCATGAGACGAATACTTTAAAAGGATTCTGCGTTTATTAAAGAAGCCCGTCTTCACTCATTATATACCTAAAATTAAGATGCATGCACAGTTACACCCATAGGATACCATGCATCTTACGTATACGTAGGTATTTTACTCATTTATAGAACGAATAAAATTTGCACCCAGTTGTAGTAAGTTGCTCAAAACTGCCGCGGCGTGTAGGATGCGTTTGGCATGAGCAATCAAAGTAAATAAGTACAAAGTACAAATTAGATATTCTATTAAGTGTAATTTGCATGCGCTGAGTGAACAAAGCAATAACTTAGTCATTACTTTAATTTTGAATAACTCAACAAGATTGGTTTTCTATTTATTTATTCAAGAACAAAATAGTAATTGCTGCTGTTGTGAATTGGCCGGTGTAGGACCGTAGAAGAAGACAGCGAAACGCATTTAGCCAACTTCTATCAAAAAGGGAGAATAGGGAAAAGGAAATTCTATAGTAAATAACACTCCTTTTGAGAAAGCACATTAGATTTCACTCTGAAGACTTGACAGTCCGTAAGTAAAGCGCGTTTTGTGACTGGGTTTGCTTGCACTTTACTTGTCTGTGAGCAAAATAGAAACTGTTTTTGTAGTTTTTGAATATGTAAGGAATTGAGCACGATACGGACAACTTATAAGAAGGCTGACATGCTCTCTGAGAAAGAAAAGGGTAGTATAGCACAAAGTTCCTTGTTGTGCCTGCAAGTTACAAGCTTCAGGCAAAAGCCGCACTACTCACGTTGAATTACAGGGGAAAAGGAAGTGCCAGTACAAGGATTTATTGCTGTAGTTATTGGTTCGGGAGGAGGATTGATGAAAGAGGACTACTTGTACTTTACTTTAGGCTAGACTTGTGTATGTGTGTGTGCTTTCTTGCTCGTTTAATTAAGTTTTCTGTAGCCTTTCTCACCATTTCATCGGAGGAGCACAAGCAGCAACATTACCACCAACACCACCGCCTCTTTGCATATAATTCCATATAGTCATTATAGTCATTTTTTACAAATGTATATGTGTATAATGAAAACTTTCCTCTAAAAGTTTGCTTTTGCCTATATAAAATCTATTTATTAAACATGCAGGTCGATATTATGTACTTCCATTTTGCAATTCTTACGGTTTACAAAGGGGGCAAAGTAGTAAATAAAATGATTGCTAGCTAAAAAACGGGTACTGAAATATGTATACTTCTAGGATTATTGCATTTTCATATAAAATAGTATTACAGCATACCTATACGCTCACACCACCGCACGGGGTGCTCTAGTGATTGATGATTTGATGATTTACATGACCTCCATATTTTTTCTGCAATTTCGTTCGTGCCGTATTCATTAGAAGAGCTATAAATATAATGGCATGACATGTCGTAAATTTTACCAGTGTTTTCGAGGGTATTGATTTGCTAGAAAAGTGTGCCTTTTTAGATGACGGAGATGAAAAAGGTTCACTCAATTTACAAACAAAATGTATACCTCATGAGTCAAAACATGGATACCTGCTTGCATTTAAGAACCACAGGCCAGTCAAGCAAAACGGAGAAATACGTTTATGCAAATGAATTATTACAAAAAAACTAACAATGCAACATTTTTAACAAGACGTCTACAACATCACTTTCTGTTTGGTTTATCGGATTAGAGAACTGACAATGATGAGCAGTCGAAAAACAAGGGAGGTAGTTCAAACACAAAATGCAACATAAAATGTCATTAAAATTTCCAATGTCAACAGCAGCGTACAAGTGATTTGATAAAAAGTGAAAACAAGATTTTGACGAGAATTCATTTGTCATTTTATGGGAGATTGTAGATTTTTTATGAACATCACATCCTTCACTTTTCACTTCAAACGAGATGCAAAAAAATCTCATTAATGCAGGCGACATGACAAGTGGACAAGAAAGTAAGGCAAAAAGCGGGATTCAGGTTAATAAGAAGATTTAGGTAGCAAACTTTTAGATCTGAAGCAACAAGGCCCAATTACCTGAAACCTTAGGGCATACCGGCAAACATGAAGAGCGCCAACAGAAACTAGTAGAAAATTCCAAAATAACATGTTACTGGGAGAGTGAAAAAATATACGAAATTCTCTGATACCAATGTAAAGTTAAAATACGTGATGGTATAAGTATAAGAAAATGAACAGCATCTGCATTAAAAACGTCATTCCATCAGTCCACAAAAACTAACATTTTTCTACTGCTGTTAACTGCTGACCAACGAGCTGAATTGAATGAGCTATGCAACAACCTGATTCAATGAGCTGATATCACAAATCAAGCTAAAGCACACACAAAGACAAAAAGACGGCCCTCCGCTTATAAAATGCTGTGCAGACGAATGAAGGAGAACGGATGCACACAAATTGTGAGCTAGGTACATAAAAGTCATTTGTGATGCCTAACGTAACGTGTGTGCAAGCATAAATGTATGTATTTATGTATGGTTATATGGTGCATGATGTGTATGATATGAAATATGAACATAATATTGTTACACATATATACAATAATAGGACATAATGTACCGAGTTACAACAAAAAGATTTTTTGGGATCATTTCCGATTCTCATGAGGACGATGATGAGGGCATTGTCTATCCAGTTCCTTTGCGTTAAAAAACCGGCATGGTAGTTGATTTTCGTCTTCGTATGAAAAGAAAAAATGGGTGTCAGCTGGCGAGCGAGAGAGTAGCAAAAAGTGGGAAAGAGAAACTCTGGAGATTGTTGGTGGTATGTATGGTGGTGGTGGACCATTGAGACCAAAAGCCAGAGAGTAAGCTTCTACAACTAGCAGCAAGAGAGAAGATGAAAAAGAGTGGAAGTTGATGATGATGAGCACGATGGCAAATGTTGCATTGAATTACTAGCTTGGTTGAGTTGATGCTTATTTACGGGTTCGCTTACTTGCCGTTGCCAGGCTTGGCTTTTGTACTTTATTGAGCGTTTTTATACAAACCACTTTAAAATGAAAAGACGAAAAGCAGAAGCTACTAACATATAAACAGCAGCAGTAATAACATCACTGCAGAAACAAAGTTGGCAAAGGACGAGGACGGTGGTGGTGGCGATGAGCAAATCCACAAATCCGCCTAGAGTCATGATCTTTTCTCTCCTCATTTTCTGGAGTGATTTGTCCAGTCGAGTGAATTACAACCTCTTAAAGCAACTTGTACGCAATATAAGCATACAATTTTATACATGCACATGCATAATGAATGACAGTAGATTTCGACTGGTTTAAATGTGACAGGAAAACAATAGACAATCCTTGAACTCATCTCACATTCATTTCTCTCTCGTCTTCTTCGTCATCATCATTCTACTAGTTTTTTTTTTGTGTGTGTGCAGAAAACGAAATCAGCCAAATGGCGTGCTTAAAAAATAGTCATAACAGCTGCTGGTGAATCTGGCGGCGTTACTCATGTATGGATATGCATGGAGGGAGATAAAGATGAAGATGAGGCACTCAATATTGGAGGATAGTAACCCCAGTAGTACCTATATGTTGTTTATAGCGCGGTTACTTAGTGGTGATGATGATAATCGTATTAAA
Source organism: Willowsia buskii (assembly GCA_034700685.1). NCBI lineage: Eukaryota > Metazoa > Arthropoda > Collembola > Entomobryomorpha > Entomobryidae > Willowsia > Willowsia buskii. The sequence goes on from JAQIXW010000749.1 coordinate 14,383, forward strand.
TACATAATGAGCCACTAAACAAAAGAGAACAGCGTGGCACACAGGATTTTCCCTTCCATTTGATTTGATCCTCTGTTCCTTTCAATTCAATATTATAATCAAGAATTGTTCTGAAAGCTGGAGGTTTATTATAAGGAAATTATTAGGATGACGACGGCTATAAGAGGGAAAACGCATTGTATTATTCTTTATATGGTTGTTCCAATTACTACTGTGTAAACATGACAAGTTGTTTCGAATAAAAATGAAGCACTGTTCCGATTTACTTATACTCGTCGTTGGCTTGATTATTCCTTTGCGTTAAGAGTAATATCATTAAATTGGTCCAGAAATCTTGATTTTTCAAGGTGGCGGAGTTGATCGCAAGACAAGATAAGATTTGATCTGGAAAGATACATGATTTCTTGTACGATGTATGCAAAGTCAATCATTCTGTAAAACTTGTACATAAAACGAAAGGTAATTTCTCATGTAAATTTTCCGTTCACGAGTAAAGTGCACAAAAATTTGCTGAACTATAATAGGACAATTCAATGCAGAGAGTTATACGTATAAAGATGAAGGTTTCATGTTGTTTGCATTTCATTAGTTTGAAAATACTACAATGCTTACTGGTTTATCGACATAATCATTCCATTTGAGAAACTATAACTAACCTATCAACAACTCTGCACGGAAGGAATCCTACATACTGGAATAATTATAGTGGAAAGCTTACATCTGCGCGATGTTTTACATTTTTAATGCAGCTGCTTCATTTTATTTCATGAATGATCACATTCTCAGTCTTACATCACACTAATGCAAAGTTAGTTAATAAAAACGTGAATAATTTTGGCACCAAACTTCAATCAACATTTTCAAAGATGTATCCAGACGAATTCCTGACAGGATCAAGTTAAAAGTGGGAACATCCATGAAACTCCATCTCATTAATTTAAAAGAGTAGAACAAATTTTACTTACATTCTCATCCTTATTGGTTGTTTTCGACTCAAGTGAGGAAACACAACTGTTTTGCATTAGATAAAAGAGGCAAGGGTTTTTTGTTTTACATATTCCTTTGTAAACGTAATAAACAGGAAGTGACTTATATTAGTCATTTTTATGCGCTTTTCTTTCAACGGTTTATTGCTTAATACTAGACACTTGCATATTTCAAATTTAAAGACAAAAGAGAGAACATTACCCTTTTCCTTTCTTTTAATTTTTACTTTCATTTAGCCATGAATCAAACATAATAATAAGCGGTTTAACAAGAAACAATAAAAACATAATGACAAATTAATGTATTTTCAAACGAGTAGAAAACATGAGTATCCAATAAAACACATTGGTATTATCAAAACTAAACAAAACAAAAAATTTACATTACTACCACAGAGACATGCCCGACAGGGACGTCACAGGTGTCATCCTACGAATATTGTGATTTGCGATTTCGTACAAGGTTTAAAACTGCATCGTTGCAGATTCTTAGCCTAGAGACATCCTTTCCAATCGGAAAAAAAGAAAATCTTTGTAGTTGACGTCTTTAGTAACGCTTTTGGTAGCTACTCTTTTTTACTAAATACGTGAAGCCATCCTTCTTCATTAATCATCATAAAACAGATAATTAACGTTTAGGAAATGAGGCGATTGTGTTTCGCAAGAGTCGGCCACGCACGTACTAGTCGTAAACCGAATAGGGGATGAAACCAACTGTCTATAACTTTCTGGGAATAAGTGATTATGTACCTTTAGAGATTATTGACAAAAGAAAATAAGAAACTAATTCATTTAAATTTTAAATTTAAAGAAATCCGTTAATCATACGTTTTTATACGGAGAGAAAATATCCATTTTAAATAAGAACAATGGAGAGACGGAGATGGTCATTTATGAGAATTTTTAATTTAATTACTTATTAAGGTAGCAGCTATCAAATATAAAAACGTATGGTTGCTATTAAAAATCCTTATTGTATATTCCGGCCTAACTCAGATTACAATGCATAATTATTCTGCTAGCAGTATTCAGAGCTTAATCCAAGTAAATGAAACACTTTCCTCTAATGTAAGATATTCCTGTCATTTGTCATACACGTTCGTCTTATAGGAATTCCGTTATGCGCACAAGAAGAAAATGGTTTAAAAATGAAGTAATACAAAAAAACACGACAAGGCAAGATTAGACTGTAACTAAAATGTATTATAGTAAAGACTGTCAGAAGAAATCCAACCAGTTTTTATTCACAATATGTACTACTGTTATACATAATATAAACATCGTCATACAAAGCCCAGCACGGAAATCGTAATGAGAGTAAGGAAAAATACAAGTTGAGTGAGAGAGGGGTTTCCTGTCATGTAGGATTTCCGAATTCTCTCTCACCTCAAGAAACAGAACAATGCCGTACATTAATGAAAAAAGTTGCTTTGCATAATATGGGGGAAATGCAATTTTACAATTTCATTTTTTTAAATTCTACATTTAAAACGTCTTTTGTGCATCGACGGCGCAATAAACTAAGGACATCGCATTGAACATCACATTGTTGGACATAACTTATCCATTATCCGTTAAAACTTGCACTATGCTAAATCATAATATGTAGATACAAATGACAAAACTCCATTTTTGCGTAAAATAGAGAAATATAGTGCAGCATTGTAACTAAAACAGTTACATTCAGAAATTAGATGACCAAAAACTGTATAAAAAAATGCGTTTCCGAGCCTTTGGTGTCAGATATTAGCATACACATCACTGACATTACGCTTCGAATCATTTCAAGACACATCAACACTAGATTTTGATATTGTGACCAAACATTGACCACAGGGACTCATTAGTCCACCTTGCGTTACCGTTGCGTGGTATAACACTTTTCTTTTACAGTATGATGTTACCCGTTTTTACTGGTTTTTCCGTCGATTTTTACCAACGATAATGTTGATTCTTTTGTGAGTTCTTTCTTATTAAATTTTGTGAATGGTCACTATAGCGGTAGTGGTTCACTGTGCGGAGATGATTCACACGTGAACGTATGTGTGCACGCTTGCATGAGGACTAGTCGCCGTACATGCGATATGATGCTAATGGGAAAAGAAGAAAAAAAACTGCGTAATTTTATTGCGGTGAGCGCGGACGGGTGCTGCTGTTTTTTTTGCAGACTCACGGAGAAAGGTTTTATATTATATTTTGGCCTTCTCTTTCATCAGGTCTTTAGAATGAGCAGAATAAGTGAAAGAACAAGTGTAGCAGGAAGAAAATGCGAATTCAAATAAAACTTGAACCAGACAATAAAAAACGCACAGCGGTCAGATGATGAGAGCTTCTCTAGAGAAAACCGAGTAACCTCAGAGGCAAGCTCTCTGGTTGATCGTATAAGTCGTAACAGTGAGAACATCAGCAACCAGTCGGATCCCACTTCAGGGTAGCAGAGAAGCAGACATAAAGTCATATTACATGTTATCACCCACACAATGCCGGAATGAAACAGCAAAGAATCATATAACGTATGCATGCGTACTTTACGTGCTACCACTTTTTATTGTTGTGTGTGAACTTGATGCTGCTGCATGACCGTATAGTCGCTCCTACACAATGACCACGATAGTAATAACATCCCCTTCTTTTATCCTTCTCACAACTGTCTTAACCAATTTCACAAGAAAAGTAGAAAAAGAAAGAAATTGGATGCATGCATAGTTGATGCAGAGTACTCTCTATGCGTGTCCGGATGTTTCGTGATCTTTACCTTTTTTCTTTGGAATCTCCATCTCTGCTTCCTTTCAAAACGTAATATTTGTTCCACTCGATGTGCAGTGCAGCAGTTCTTTTTTTGTTCTTCTCTCGCTCTTTATCTTTCTCTAGTTAGTTCTGGTTAACAGCTTTCTGTTTAATATCATCCATTCACAATGAAAAACCACTGTCAAGTAATGCACAGTCAGTCACCCACCACACACACCATCATCATCCTCCCCACTACCAGTAGCGCCATCAAAACAGTTTTCTAGTGGCAATGCCAATATGCATGGGAATATACATAGGACTACCAAGTTTTCCGTAGTTCAACCTGACCATGCGTGCTACCATCATCACCACAGCATCATCACTCTGATCTTACAGCTTGTTAGATACGTGTCTTCTCGATAGTCTTTGAGATCTATACCTTCATCTTCCAAGAAATGTAGGAGAACAACATCCGGGAATTGTATAAGGCATAAGGGCACATTCAAATGAATTGGAGAGCGTTAATAACATTCCAACCTTGTCTTGCTTGAGTACACTTGTGTACCCTTATTCCACAGAAGCCTAAGTGCCTACACGCAATTTTAATGCAAATCTTATGATGTTGATGATGATTGTGATCCAGAATCCAACCAACCGCCCCAAACCTGTGGTGGTGGTGGAGTCAGTGGAGGAGACGTAAAAAAGGCAAAGTCAACATAAGGCCTATGTAGGTGACTAACCGACCACACTCGCCTTCACGAGCTTCAGTACGAGTCAAGATCATTTTTCCGTTCAGTGAACTGATCTTGAACCCATGAACGAGGCTAAAACCAAACCAGAGGTGGTGGTGAAAAACAGCAACATGAGAAAGAAAGGTACCTATTCTCATTCACTTTTTCGCTTACGGGCTATCATGTTTTAGTAGTTTTCATTCAAAATCTCCCTTTTCCCGTTTAAGTCTTTCTTCAACGGAAACACCATTTTATGTATATTATGAATGCCTATTTTGCATCAAAGTCTAGTGTACTAATGCTGTATAAATTCTTTCAGTGCTCATGTTACGGTTGGTTTTGGATTGTGGTCAAACACAGTACAATGATACCAGGAGTTTACTCGTGCTGCATTACGGTGTGGCAGATTATTCGTCTGAAAAGGAATATATACCTACATTATGCATATTTAGCTACACACAATTTATGCATTCATAAGTCGCAAAACCAACATGACTTGAGTATTTTTGTCATAAGATGATTACACTATCATCATCACCACCACCCTCATGGCAGTAATAAACTGAAGTGTTACATGCACAGCACTACACATAGTTATGTATGCACGGCTTGCTATTAAAAACGCCATAATATTATTACCCCTTCTCGGTGAAATGAACACTTCCTATAATTTATATTGCTGTATATATTGTAAACAACGTGCAGTACTCTAAGGAAGATTCCCAGCAGAGAAGCTTAAAAAATAATAAGAATGAAAAGAATATTATTCATCTTCTTATAGCGCCTTATGCATGCTCTCATTACATGCGTATTATTTATTATTGTCATTCTGATTGTCGTTGTCGTCGTGCTCAAGGGAAGATCAGATACGACACGGACACGACGACGTCGCATAGCACACTGCTTCAGTAAGCCGTAACAGAAAATACCATACGCTTTGTAAGGTTGCACGGTCTAATATTAACAAGCAAAACTATGGTCTTGTGATTACGATGGTGGTAATCCTTTTACTAGTACATTTTTCCTTGCGCATCTTCATCTCTCTTGCATCATTTTTTAAACGATCAACTAGGATAATGATAATTGTAATAGTAATGATGCTGATGAGCTTGCGTAACAGAGCAGACAAACAGTAGTTAGAGTTGAATTTGAAAAGGAATGCAGAGTTGGGGAAGGATTAAAATGATGATGATGGGGACAATAACAAAAAGCCAGCAAGTTTACTGCCATACATTCACCTCGCTCAAGAAGACGAAGCTGAAAAAAAAACAGTTTTTTGCGACTTGAATTGTTGTTGTCAGTTTTTTAATATTATTGCTTTTTAATGTTGAAAGTGGTGCATGCGAAAAGTGCATTATCATATCTGACACCTGAATAAAATGCTTTCGTTACTGAAGGCCATTACCACCATCACCTCAAAAATAAATTGGATAATGGTGGTCAGCCAGACAGCTCTACATAGCTGTACTTCCATTAAATTCAGTTATTGCTTGTGGATTTTGCGGATTTCTGAATTTTATTGAGTTGTTTGGCAAACACTGTTTTCAGTTGAAATTGGAAAGCACATACGGAAGACACTGTGACTCGATTTTAAATTGAATTTTGGTAATAAGAAAAAAATTGCAAAACGGTCAATTGTAGGTAAACGTCATTATTTTTTTCGTGCTTTGTGGTCAAGTATGGTGAGGAAAATATAAAAATGTAAATTAAAATTTTAATCACTCTGATTATTACGCGACCAGCTTGATGAAATGTAATTTTGCAGAAGTTTTACTCGCCATTGCAATTCTGATTGCTCTAATAATCTAGCATTTTTTGACATCTCTTTTAATGAAAGTTGGACAATCATGGTGCTATGAAGCGTACTGTAAATTCATACACCTGCAGCCAGTACATCAAAAAATTTCTTTATTTTGATGATCCTCTATCGCGACTGCGACTGTCAATATAAAAAAGAAGTGAGTTTGAGGCTTAAACACATTTAAGCCAATGGTACATTTGTTGCGAACCTAAGAACATCACAATAAAACCCATGAATTTCAATGTGATTCAAAATGACACTACTTCTCTTCTTGAAACTGCGTTTTACATTTCTAAGTTCTTCTTCTCCTGTGCTTCCCTTACACATAATCATGATCATGGTATGTGGTCATGTGGTTTAAAGCTCCCACTTAAACTTCACTCCTCTTTTGTGCTCTCTTCTGTTACTACTCAATTTCTCTCATTCTGACTGAATAACTCTTCTTCCACATCGTATTCATTTTCATCATCATTCTTATCACCTTTAATTTCCTCTAGCAAACATACATAAGAGTGAGTGGAAAAGCACTTTCCAACAACCGCACCTGAACTTGACTTGCTTCTCCAACAAAAAGTCAAACCAAGAGAGATACACTTGTCTCCGCAGTGAAGGTACATTGTAGCTCTTAGAGAAGAGACAACCCGAAATAAGCAAAGTTTATTCTCAAATTCCACCCTTCCATGTTTCATCATCATCGTCATCGTTTTACATAGTGGCAGTTGCATTATTACAGCATCATCACAAAACATCACGAACAACTGCTTTAAATCATTTTAATTTTAATTTACCACCATTACATTAGACCTATACATTTCCCTTCCACAAATTCAAAAATGAAAATACACCTTACTCAAAATATAAACACATATTAAAAGAGATGATACTGGTAAACTATACTTCTGCTTCAAATACTTAGACACTAAAAAGTAGAGTGAAGTAAGGAGGTATGTAACATAAAACTATTGGAATCGGATCCCATTTTGCTGTTTTGAATTGTTATGCCGGGATAATACATAATATGGCTTCTTACTAGTTGCCAGAAAGAACTATATATATATTCCACCGCAGCACTCACTGTCACCGCCACCAAAAGCCTAGTGAAACCCAAGAAAGTTATTTTTTGAGGTAAGAAGTCGAGTTAAATTTTTTGTTGGAAGGTTCGGTTTCATTATTCAGGAATGGAAAGAAGTCGACGGAGATGATGTGAGATGAGATGATGGTTTTTGGGAAAACACGCAAGCCTTTTCCTCTGTTCTTTCTGTGTCGTTTTCGTCGTCATCTCCTTAGGAAAAGGCAATAATATGCATACCTACACACACTCTCACACAATTCATACTCACATTCACAAGGCATTACGCTAGCTTTAATATTATGAAATTCCTTAAAGTGGAACGTGGTGGTGGCGCATGGCGTGGCTTTGTGCACCTTCCTGTATATATATATCTCAAGAACGCATTTATTCTTGGGAAATGCTTTACCTGCTTTGGCGTGTAGGTATTTTTAGGGAAAAGACGGAGAGAAAAGTTCCGACTGTAAAAGGAGACAGAAAAGGAAGGAAAAAGCAAGCTGGCTCATTATGTATTCTCCAGAGGTGCATACATATAGCAGGCTTTCTGCTGCTTCAGTCCGTGCTTGCTTGCTTGTCGTGAAACACCAGCATAAAGTAAAAGCAAAAATGCACAAGGAAAGAGAGAGAGTGATATTATTACATTGGTGTTGGGTAGGTATCCAGTTCTGTAGGTTTTTATGTATCTCCTTCTCCAGCTCCCTATACTTTGCAAAGTTTAGCAGCTTCTTGCTGTGAATGATATGATGATGACGACGATGATGATACCAGCATGATCATAATATCACTTTCTAAAAACGGATCCGCAATAATAATGTAGTATGGGAATGCTAAGTTTTGTATTACATACCATGTGGGTATGGTATAATGCACTAGACACAAAGCGAGTGTTAAATGGAAATGAACTGTGAACTACTTGCATTGAAGATACTTCTAATCTTAATGTAATTTCATCTAGGCCTTTTGTACTCCATTATTGCAAATACTACTTCCGCTTCGCATCTATTATTACATCATGATTCTGTTAAAGCTTGTGTGCGTGAATATCATGCATAATATTTGTCTGCATATCTATTTTACACATCCTGGATAACTGCAAGGACATCGAAGAGTGCATGCCGGCAAACTCACTCTGGCCCAAATTCTTTATAAGGGTTGATAGTTAAAAGAGCCAGCAAGGAATCAAATACAGTGCAATTACATATTTCCATTGAATTTGAGTCCTTAAGTTCTCACCTTGCTTGTAATAGCCATATCAGCGTCAACACCTCTTAATGATCGTTGCTTAACGAGAAAGTGCTTTTTACTTGTTTTCAAACTGTAGGTTTGACATTCCTTAACTATTCTTAAACATCAATCATTAAAAGCTACAAAAGGACACGAAACAAGCAAAAAAAATTCCCACTTGAATAAAGGCACAAAATCAAATGATATGAATCATGCTGGCGTAATAGTTTGCTCGTTTGTGGAAAACAGATGACGACGCAACTTCTCCATGAATGCTCAAGTTGGGAAAAAATATCTGGCAAGCAATGAGATTGCAATGCAACTGCTCCTATTATACTAATAATAGGGCATCTGTGTATTCTATTAAACGTACTTCTGGAGGAAAGCTGCAACATAGAGCCAATGAAAACTCTATCGTCTTATAAAGACAATTCTGTTTTATTGTATCTTCGTGGGTAATATATAATGATAAAGAACTGAGGCACAGTCATGCATTTTAACATTCTCTGTTCCTTTTCCGTCTACTTTTTCTGAGAAAAAATGGAATTTACTAAAGAAGAAGACAATTTCGCCTGGATATATCAAAGAGCTAAAACGAAAAAAAGAAGAGTTTTTGCGTCCGCTGCAAACAATGAGATGGTAAAGAAAAGGGTAGTTCAATTGTGTTTGTGTGTGCCTTGAATAGGTACCTAGTGCGTTCGTATCCTATCTATCTTTCTCCGCATCACTCATTCTCTTTAGTGAAATAAGAGTCACTGCAATCCTGATTGTGATTGCGAGTGCATAGTATATATATATATTTCAACCGTCCGCCACTCCATATTATACCAGCATGCTATGGTTCATTATATTGGATTGTCGTGAAATAAAATCCAGGATGATATGTATAGAGCGCTGCTCGTTGCATCATTTTATATTGCTTGAACGAGAACTGAAATGGAAAAAAGGGCCATCATTACATGCTTCTTCTCCCTTATGGCGTGGTCGTAATATCACATGAGAAAAGAATTGATGGAACCACACTGGTGCTGCTGGTTGTCCTTATAAAAGTATATATGATGTCGGTTTTTTCTAAGTAATATCTATCCTGGATACAAAAGTATATGCATGTTATACAATCATAGTGAAAGACAAAAGAGACTCGTCACGGCTAAAAAGAGTTGACGATTTTCGCGTGTGTTTGACTTAAAACAAGGGGGACATCAGAAAAACGTGAACGCTAAGCAGACAAAGAGCAAATACCAGCATAGTAGGAAAGAGGAGCTTCAGAAAACCACCTACTATATAGTTAAATTCAAGGCTCTCTTTCACGACAACAAGGAGCAAAGCGATATATGAAGAGTACCACAGTAGTGCCAGTAACCAAAACACCACACAATACGCAGACAGTAATATATATGCACTACTTTTGGAATAGGAAGGAAGATATATAGTGGCAGTGGCATTCAAGCAAACTCTTTCCTGTGGTAAAATGCAATGAATAAGAAAAAAGGACACCGTGCCATTATAAACACACACACGAAAGAGAAAGCCACAACAGAACAACTGCCTTTAGAATTTCTTCTCCTTGTTCTGTATACTCTCGTATGTATGAATTCGAGGCGCCTAAAAATATGTGCATAGAATACGTACTTTCTTCATAGGTTTTTTATCCTCCAGAAATATCATCCACCAGAGCATGGGTATGGGTATACGAAGCGGTTTTTTTATGTCGTGCCCAGACTTTATTTTGCTCTCATTTTTTAACGATTTGACATACTTTATCGATTTTTTCTATATAATAAGCCCATAACTCGTAAAAACATTTCCCACATTTATTCAAGAGCCGAGATGTCTCTGGAGAAAAATGCCGGGCTTCTGTGTCCAAGACTCATTTTTTTGTTTTTTCGTCTTTTTTCACATTTCGTCTGAGGAATTTCTCCTCTTACGCCAGTAGTTTTTCAATTAGAGGAACAAAACGCAGTAATGTGGGGCAAGGAAGGGTCTGCAGAGAGGTTGGTACAGTTCAATCAAATTGGTGTCCCAGAGTTTCTTCTTGGCTACCTTCGGAGTATGACAGGGCACATTTTCATGTAATAAGAAAACTCCATCATCTTATTTCTTTTGGCCAAATTTCTCGATATAAGCTGCCTTTAGCTTACTCAAGATTTCAGAATATGCTTGTTTAGTCAATGTAGCACCCTTCTAG
>JAQIXW010000750.1:0-25109 GCA_034700685.1 Willowsia buskii
TTTGCCTCTGTCCATGCTTTTTCCCATGTTCACTTTGTGTTCCACAAGCTTAGGACATTTTTCCTTCGACTTGCTTCCGTAAAAATACAATTTTGTCATATGTGCTTCGTCTAACATGCAGTACATTAACAAAAGCAGAGGTATTTATTTGGACGGATATGAATGCAGTGCAACCCCCTGATTTTGCTCAACGGACGCATATCCCACATCTTTTGACAGGCTTCATCCAAAAAAAAGAGCTTAAAGGAAGGAAACGCAAGGAAAAGATGGAAGCTTAAAACACGGGAGACTTTGCTGCTGCAATGTTTGGCTGTTGTATACATTACACCAACATGTGCACAAAGTACGAAGCCACATCCGATTCGTTCCACCCTCCGGCCACGTTTTTCTCTTTTCGTTTCAATTCAGGTCTTCTACTCTTTATGAGTTTTAAGTTATGGTAGTCTATGTGTTTCCCTTATTACTCTGAAGCTCGTCATCGGTATTTGCTACCGTTTTCTTATGCATGACATGAGATTTTTTTTCAGAGTTTCAAAATGAAATTGGACCTTAATGTGAGGATGCCTGCTCGTTCTTCTGCAATTTTCTTTTTAAGACAGAATAAGCGCAAACTAAGTAAGAAGAAGTATTTGCTTTATGACTACTACCTGTATGTTTGCTATACTCTGTTTTACTTTTTAAAAAAGAAGGGAAAGAAGAAATGTAGTGCGTCTCTGCCAACCAGAAAATGGTATTTGCCTTAGGTTCTTCTTATTATGGTTTATGGTGGATGTTGGTAGATTGTTTACTTTTACCGTGATTTTTTTTTCATCATCGTATTTTCTTCTTGCTCTTGTACATTCTATTTGACGTAAGGAATCCCATCAGTTATCTATTTACTTCTACTTTTTAAATTGAGGCTTTGAATTAAATCCCATTGGAAGAACTGAATCTGCCATCCCTGTCAGTAAATGTATATTGATCGCTGTTTGTTTTTATGTTTTGCGATCAGTGAAGTCTAAAAAAGCAATATGGTCGAATCGCCTCCGTTTTTGCAGTCGATATGGTTCACTTATTGTTTCCGTATATCGATGTAGCATAATAGGCAGTTACTTACTTATAGTCAATATGTTAAAAGTAATAATAGGTATAGAGAGGAAGGTATAAAGACGGATTTAAGTAAAGAGGAAAAGGTTGACTCTCTCTTTCTCTCTCTCTCTCTTTCTGATGGTAATGCTGATGACGGTAATAGTAGTATCAGTAAGATGAGAATGGTGTAGATGGCTATTCTTTCTGGTATGTAGAAAATTACTTTCATTCTGGAAGATTTACGGGGTTCGCACAGTCTCAGATTACATTATTGAACTTGTGCTGCCTGCTGCTGTGTATGGGGTTATTATGTAATGTATAGAATTCGCGTTTAGAAACAGTGGATCAGAGACTTTTTTTGGAACCTAGGGAGTGAGTACCACTGAGCTATGACTGAACTACTTTTAAGCCGTGGTAGTAGCCACATTACTTGTACAGTTAATGTAAAACGAGAGTTGGAAGAGGAGAAAAAAGTGTGTGTTGTAGGAAACGCGGTAATGTGAGGTCCGTGAGCTAAATGGATCTTTGGGAAGCATTCTGTTTTAATGTACGGTAATGAATTAATCCGATGGGCTCTTCCGTCGAACCGGATTTCCCTAGGCATACTTATCCTTTATATTTTCTGTTGTTAGGTATGTTTTGCTGTTGTTATAAAAAGCTAAAATCCTTTATGGTGAAAAAATATACCCCCGAAAGGTACACACACGATTTAGAATTAATGAATGAGTGTGTATAAGAATCTTTACTATTGCATGGTAAAATGTTGGAAACATCACTACTTCTATTACACCACTGCTATTGCAGATATATCGTCTACTCGTAGAGAGGAAACGGCTATGTAGCTGTAAAAGAAAATGAGTATCACCATAGGCTAAAACTACATAATGTATATACTCTGATCATATCAGATCTACCAGAAGGGACTTTCTTCGAATAAAAACAATGGAATATATATCTTTCAGTCAGGGGGAAAATAATGGCGAAAGTTTTGCAAGGATTTATAAGTATGCGTATATGTATTCTGTTCTGTGCAGGGGGTTATGAATAATTAAAAATGTTGCTTTTCCTCAATGTATAGTAAAGTACAACTTCAAATGCGGGAAAGAACTATATATTCGTTCATTTGCTTCATTCGCCATAACAGTCAGCTTCATTTACGATATGCTGTGTCAAGTCAAACCATTTCAGTATCATTAAGTTGGTCTAAAAGAAAGAAAGAAAGAAAGCTAGAGATCCATTGTATGACAAAAAGCTGTACTTTTATCTTGAAAAGAACCAAGTTTCCTCTGCTTTGGCATTTAACGACAAGAAATGTTTCATGTGTATACAGTTTTTAATGTTTGGCACTGAATCTATATGCTCGTTTGCTATTAAAGTGTTAGTTTTTTCCCCAATGATAATGATTTTTACACCAGAGGCCAAGTGCTGTGTTGTTGTATGTAGTTTGGGAAACTGTGTATAATATGTAACCGGTTCTCATTATTCACAGTCTTGTATAGTTTTCCACCACCACCAACTGCCGGTGAATTATTATTACTTTGGAGGAGTAGTTAACTACTTTAATGTTACCTTTTTTCAGCAGGCGATGCTCACAGTATGCAAATGTGTGTATCTACTCTTGGCATTAGATGATAACGGTGTAGTTTACCATGCTGTATTTTATGTTTATGACGGTATACGATTCTCATTTTCCATCTTCACCCGCGTATGTGTATTGCTTTTTTTGTCTTAAAAAAGTTAAACATCTTTAACGATTTTCCGGACTACTTATTGAAGTTCTTGCGAGATTGTGAAAGTGTTAGAGAGGATAATGGCACGTCGTTCCAGCTCGTTGAGTTTTCGTGTAAAAGTTGTTGTGTTTTATATATAATGTGCACTTAAATAGAGGACACGTTATTGCGTGAGTGTGTGTAAGTGTACTACTGCATGCTTTCACTTTGCCCAACTAAAAGAAATTACTTAACTTCTTGTTGATGTTGATGAGAGATGAGGAGGAGGGATGGAAATGAAATTCATAATATGTCGAAATATTCCTCACGGTATATCTGAAATTTTGTTTAACAACAAGCGGGAATGATGATAATAATGCAAAGTAAAAACAAACACTGCACACATCCAACACAAAGGCATGTTTTGAATATGCAAAACTGGTTTACGGAATGAGAATGGGAAATGACGGTATAGTGATGATGATGGTGGTAAAGTGAAGGAATGTAATGCAAAGGGTGTAGGAGCAAGAGAGATACAGTGGGATAATAAATGCGGGAAGGCAATAAGAGGTACCAGAAAAGAGAGCATGAGATGAATATAGATTTCTTTTCACTTTGGTTTCTCCTCGTTTCTTGCTGGCTTGTCCTCCTCCTTCTCGATGTATTTTGTACAGGCAACTATTCTGCCCTAACGCCCTTTCTTGATTATCATCTTAACACTATATACATCCACTGATTCAACAGTGGTTGCTGACTATGGCTGTGGAGAAGGGAAATGGTGGTGGTAGTAGCAGAATGAAAATGAATGCACGCTCAACTTGAGTCTCCTTGTATGTACGTGTATATATTTAGCATACTTGTTATCGTCCTGCTTTCATCCTTGTTGCGATGTTTTCTCTGACAAAAGTAGAAAGAAGGCAAAAGGAACGGATGGAATGAGAAGAGACTTTTATGCATGAAAGGCGAAAAAGCTTCTGTTTTCTTCAATTCCTGTTTCCCTCTTGAAGCCTTTTTTTGTATGCTCTCAGATTTCATTTTTACGACTCCTCGTTCTCGTTCATCGTCCTTGATGTTGTATATATGTGTGTTGAGGAGGAGAGAGTCGGAGTCTTCTAAACTACGTAATTAGTTTTTGCCTATTTTACTGCAAAACATTGGCAGCAATAATGTCTCCTTGTGTATTTTTAACTGGCTTTTCCCTTGTTGGTACTGACTAATCCCTTAGTTGAAAGACGTGGGACGTGAATGATAAAATTTCTCTGTGTGTGCTGATATTATTCTTTGTGAAATGCAAAGGTATTGTTACTGCCACCGTCTCTCCAAATTGTGTTTTCCTTTTTGGTTATCTACAAACAGTTTCTTCAAAAGCATTTTCGTTATTGTTGACTTTTTTGTATGTTGTGTCACCCAAAAAGAAAAGGAGATACTTTATTACTTCATGTAGTAGCTGATGCAATCACATAGACGAAATGGTAATATATGTTGGTGAAAAGCAAGTGAAAAGAAAAGCTTTCAATGTTATCCCTGCCATTACCACATATTATAAAAAACTCTTCACCGCACCGCACTACCTTTAAGATGAATAATATTATTTTATTGCTTAAGCGTTGAGTAGTTTACATCATTTGTACACTACAGTTAATCTCGCCTTTCTAACTTTTTGAATTTCTCCTTCAGTTTGTAACTACACTCATTGTATAAGTAAATACTCGCCCTTTTCTATGCTTTTATGACATGATAAGAAGATGGAGCATTCCTTTTTCACTATCTTAAGTACATAGTGAGAATGCCGTGTGTATAATATATACTTTGACTGATTTGCTCAAACAAAGTAAAGTGTTTCGTCTACAATTTCATTTCATCTCCACGTCATCACATCTCTTTCAAGTTTAGTATAGCGGCTTGGTAGATGTTATGTTATATAGGCTTGATATCAGTATGCATCTCCATACTATATGTATTTAGTTTTGTATATTGTAAGTGCATATACCTAAAAGTTCAAAAGGATGAAAAGAAAGAATAGAAGGAAAAGTTTTTCATAGGTTATTCTAAGGCTTCCTTTGAGTTCGCGGTTGGTTAATGCTATGGATGGATGCGGATGATGCGCGGAATAAAATTGAAGAAATATGATGAGAAAGGAGAAGTTCTTCCTGTATGATGCAATAGCACAGTGACACATGCACTCCAGAAGAAAATTTTAGAATTTGTATTTTCTCTCCACCTAGTTTTAGTGGTATCTATATACTAAAAGTAATAATGATTACTACCGCCGCGCGTCGGTATGCGTATTATTCCTTTCCTGCTGCTGGTACGTGTTAGTGATGGCAAAAATGACTTTGATGTTGTTGATGTTATGGATGGCGGAAAGTGGTTGTACTCTCTGACTTTAATATGTTGTCAGATAATATATAAGCCTTGTCTGTTGTGCTTAAAACATACTTTGTACCATTTTAACGAGAATAAAAGTACATAACAAAATTTATGAGGTATCTACATCTCTTTTGACTAGATATAGCGCATCACCGCCAACGTTGTCTTATTTCTGCCTGTATGGCATTATTATGAAATGCATGATAATGAATTTGTTTATACAACGTGGTGTCAGATGGAAAAGTCTAAGGATGCTTTGTATAGTTCAGTGGACTGATTCTTCATGATGAAGATGATATGTGATGAGTTGAGTCTCTGCTTGAATTTTGGAAAAGTCAAGCAGCAGCAGCAAAGCAAAAAAGAAAGCTTTTGATGTATGGCTTTACCATTAGAATTGTGTAGATATACACTGACAACAGGAGCTATATACAAAAACAGATAGGGTTTCTTATCCTGTCATCTTTATGTAACGTTGTCATCAACTAAATTGAAATAAAACACGGCTGAAAACACTTGAAATACCCTTCCCTTCGCCCGAGCTTTGTTCACAAAAAGTGATGTGAATGGAAAAATAGGATTCTGTGTGTGTGACGGTGAGTGAGAGATGCATGACGTTTGTCAGAAAAGCAAAAAGCTTTTAGGGAACAAAAGCAAACGGAAATTTTTGGCAACATTATAATATTCTTATTCATCAGGAGAAGAGTACTCTCTCTTATTTCACATTCATAAAATAAAGTCTTACAGGCTTTATTTAATTCAAATGACAAATCGTTTGGACTTTTCATAATTTATTCGTATGCCAATTCACTCATTCTCTTTAACTTTTTTACTTCTTACAAAACTGTCAGTTTTTTCTTAGACGAAATCATTCTTTTATTCGCGTCTCCTTGAGAAACTTTTCTAAATGAAGATGTCAATTCATGGTTGGATTAAACCATTTTCTTTTCAGGCGAATTCATTGTGCTAGTTGTTTTTCAATATGGTCGCGGAGCAGAAACTATCTCATTTTTGAAAAGTGAAAAGTTTCCGTCTTTGAATGCTCCAAGTGTAATAATGACTATAAATGTTCTTTAAGAACATATAAGAAGGACACACGTAATATGTTTGTATGTAAGCAGGTGGCTCATAGAAAAGTAAATTAGATCTCTAATGGGTGCCACTGCCAGAAATGGATAAGAATGATTTTGATAGTTTCTCCTCCACCGTGGGTGGGTTTTCCATCCTGTTTCAAAAAGAAAAATATGGCCAGTCTATCAGTGCATAACCGAGTAAAGTCAGTCATTCTGTCTATCCATGAACAAGAAAATGGAAAGAGTTAATGTTCGGATCGTTTTCTTGTCTGGTTCTTTAGAGAGCGAAACAGTTGGTCCTCTTTTTTTTTACTTTCAGAAAGTCGATCTATTTCTGGTGATGGACTTTTGAGGAAGTAGTAAGCAGTTTTCTTTGATACTGACTGAAGGTATATTATGCATAACGAGCGTGGTTCACGTGAATATTGCAGTGCGCTCTGTGAGCGTTATTCCTTTTTCTCCATAATCATCACCCTGTGATGGTGTGTGTGGTGGAAAGCACAAAACCGAGTGTAGACAGCTTTTTGGAAATGCCTTTTCATTCATTCCCTTTTAAGCGATTTTTTTGGATCCACATCGTCATATATGACTGGTATGTATGGTACTTTTCATTCCAATCTAGTTCTTGAGTGAGTGACTCACTGAGGCACACAATCCTTGCTCTTAATGTCAACGCTGAGAGTTTCAAGTGGCTCTTTGAGACATGGAGTAGATGTGTGATGTGAAGAAAAGATCTTTCCCAAGTATATATACCATCCTTTGTTCAGCAGTCTGTTTAGTTGCACAGCATAATATTAATAATAATAATAATATGAACTAGAATAGATTCGTGGTAATATTAATATAGGCAGGAGGTTTCATCATATCGTCATCGTCTTATCGTTATTGGGATAGGAGAGAGCAATAATGTAGCCTCAGAAAACGAGAAGAAGCTGTTGGAAAGTGGATGCAGAGTGAAAGCAGAAGAGGTTTGAATAAAAGAGCAATATATCCCAGAAAGTATTATAAAAAGAAGAGGGAAAAGAAGAACTGAACATAGGAAAAGAGGAAAAAGCGTCGGGAAGAAAGGCGGAGGAGCATTTGATATTTCTACAAACTGTATATTGGCTGCATACACACTTTTATAGTACAAGTTTAAAGGAATAAAGAGGGGGAAGAGAAAAAGTGTACGTGTTTTCCATAGTTTGCATTAGTGTATTCCATAACAGAGGCAGCAGTATCTGCCGCTTTCATTGCTTACTTTTCGTTATTATTATTATGAAAGTATGAAACTGGCACTCTTCCTCCCTCCCTCTTTCTCTCTCCGTCTTCTGCTTTCAGCTATTTTCTTCAACGTGGGCCATACCACTCTTCAGTTTTCTCAATACTCACACAACACACGAGTTTATGATAGAAAAAGTTATTATGCATCACGGACGAATGATATACTCTGCAACGATGTAATATTGCTTATTTGATGACATATATACTTTTAAAACTTCTAAACACAGAGTAGTGCTGCTTCATGGATGCTCGTTGCAGTTGAAAATTTATATGTGTGTGCAAATACATGTGTATCTATGCTTATACTCCTAATTTTTTAAACAGGAATGGTCGTGTGTATACTATATGATAAGTCATCTCAAGGAAATTACGTATTAGACCTAGGCGGACATTCTTAGCAACTTCCCATTATTCAAGTAAAGGTCCTTTTCGAGCCGTTGCTTCCTCACCATTTTTTTCCCTCTCCTCAAAGCTTTGTGCCATGATGTCCATTGTCGAACAAATTGCCCTAGTGCTGCTTTCCTTTTTGTCGTCTAACTACATGACACAAGCTGCTAGTTAGTTTTTTTGCATAGATTTCTGAAAAGAAAGTGTAGGGAATCGAGCATAAAGATTATACTGGATTCCAACATACCATACATTTAGTATCAATATTCATATCATGCATAAAACTTATTAAATTGTTATATGTATCATCATGTTACTGCTCTCTGCGGAATACCCTACTTATGGATATGGTTTTTGGAATTGGTGGAAGTATGCTCTTTTTGCTATTGTGTAAGTGATCGTACTTCTGTTCTCCCTTACTGCTCTGTTGATGATGATGAAGATGATCATGCCGAGTAAGCGTATTAAGTTTTTGCCATACATGAGCAGTGTGTGCTCTGTGCTTCTGGTTACATATGGGCACCAAGCCACAAATCTTCTTTTTTTTTTGTAGAATACATTTTTTGTTCTCTGCGTACTCTCTTCCTTTACAGCTCATTCTCCTTTTTGTCTGTCTCTTTAGCCATAAAAAAGATTTCCTTCTGGATGACTGGACTCCCACAGACATGGTGTCTCTGTGTCTTCTGGGTGTTACATTAGCATTGCATTAGACGGTTAAATTTTTTCCAGGACTCTCGATGTGTTGTTTTCCTCTCCTTTTTATCTGTATGTGTGGTGTGATAGTTGAGTTGTGTGAGTGAATAAGACGTATTCTTTTTTCATCCCTCTTCTCGGTATTCCTCTCATTTTTTTCAGTAGCAATATGGGTTTCCACTTGCAGTTGCCAGAAGGTTTTCTTCGGCACCACAGGGAAATTAAGACGTCACGGTGTTAGGCGTATGTACAATACAGCTTTTGATTGTGATGATGATGAATGCGGGTTGTGTTTTGCGTGTATAATCAGTGGAAGGGATATACGGATTTTTTTCTAGGTTTGTTGGCTACTGCAGGGCAACTACTTTTACTGGAGGAACTCCCACTTTTTGCCGTTTCTTTTGTCTCGAAAAGTGGAAAGGAAAATCAGCAGCTTTTAGAGGAGGGGAAGTCAGATTGTAGATTTCTATTTTTGGTGGTATGACTATATAGACGAGTGTGTAGTCACTCATTAGCGTCATTAGTCGTGACTCAAGTTACACAAGTTGACTGGAACTATATGCTTTCATTTTACTGTACATCCGAGAATGGTACAGATAGATACCCATTAGAAATGGTAGAAAGTGCAGCGAGAAAAACGGGAATAAATATACGAAAAGTAAAAATGTTTTTTACAGTAATTTATTAGTGAGTTGATGTGCTTGCTTTGTGTATTTACGACATTGCAATGCTCTGAATTCTCAATCAAGAATCTTCTCTCTCTCCCTTTTCATTTCACCGTCATTAGTCGTAATCATCTTTCTTTTTTCTTTCATCATGGTAGCTGCACACTAATAAACTGCTGACTTGACATAATTGTAAAGAAGTTGTAATTTTCATTAAGATATGTAATTTAAATCGTTGTCGGGAAAAAGTGATGAATAGCGGAAAACTTAGATAACGCCAATAATTGATGTAACGCAGAGAAGTGTAAGGAGTTACTGTTAAGATATGAGAAATAATCATGCTGCGCGTGTGTTTTCCCTTTTGTGAAAACACAATATCCCCTTTGATGAAAATGCTAGTAGTTACAAATTCCAGTTTCGTTAATTCTAAACTCAGCCTTTTCCCCATTAGCGAAATGCTTTCATAAAAACGACATTGATAAGCATGTTTGTTCGAGCACTTTGTTGAGTTGTGCTTACTCATCCAACTTTTGCTAAGCATTGATGAGAATGTGCTTTCACCATCCTTTTATCAGTACACTGCCGTCACGCTTAAGTAAGAAGCAAATTCTTTGTTTTGGCTTACATTTGTGTTGTAACTTTTCTACTTTGAAACATGAAAAGATAGTTGGTATGTTCAGTTGTGGTAATGCGACAAGACCTTGCTTTGTGCGGTTTGCTTGGTGTAGGAGGAAGAATAAAGAATATGATGCCACTACTTATTGCTGAGGGGCTGTTGTATGTGAGGTATTTGAGGTTGCTTGAGGACACCAACAAACAACAGGCTTTCGTAGTAAGGCATGTCGGTTTGTGTAAGAGTCTGGTCTGCCTGCCGGCATCTGTACATGTCTAATTTCAAGCGGGAGTTACTGCTATTATTATGGGTTTACGTGAAGAATATATATAATGGAGGAAGCGGATGTTTCGAACATCAGTTCCGATCGTGAGATGTTTAATAATCCAAATGTGTGGAGGATATTGTAGTAGATACATACGTTTTTGCTAAATGTGAGATGATTTTCATGATGATATGGGATACGACGATGATGTGATATTCGATACACATACCAGCAAAACTTGTGTGGTTCAATGGTGTGGCGGCACTCGTTTGGCACTCCAGTACAGACTGGTCATCTGTTATTTAATGTAGACAGCATGAAATGGAATGATCCATTCAATGACTTTGATGAAAGTAGTAGTAAAAGTATCACATTATAAGAGCTTACTTCAGGAGAAGAGGATACAATGATGATGATGACGATGAAGAAAAAGCGATCCTCATTTCACTCCATCGAGCATCAAAGCCAAAAATCCGTGAACTGATCGTTCGTTTCGTGGTTTCGCGTTCCAGAAGCAGTATAACCGTGATGATGATAGTAATGAGCAAGCATATACACGTATCATGAAGCAAAACTGATTTTTATAATAATATGGTATATACATAAGATCATAGCAAATATGTACAAATATGTACTGTACAGCAGCGTATGTATCTAAATATGTTTTATATAAAAGCAAATATAACCGACTGTATGTATTGGTGTACGCTTTCCTTGATATTCTTGATGATCATTCTCATGTTTCGTGTGAATTCCAGCGCAAAAGGAGCTAAATGAATTCACAAACATAAAATCTGTGCAAACATACAGACTACAACAACAACAACGGTACCTCTGCAACTCACTGCGATTTCGCTTAAAGGTGGTAATGCAGTTTCCGTAAATTGTACTGGTTTGTAGTGACTGCGTAATGGTAGGAAAGTTGGAAAACATGTTTTACGTGTGTATTGTGTTTGAGTTCATCGTAGTGGAAAAGGAGAAAATGAACAGATAGATGGATCGAGAGATACACGGACAGATACATACATTTACGTGATGGTACATATGTATATCAAGTGAAATGTATATGTATGGATGACTTTAGAGAAGTAGCAAAAGCTTTCATTCAGACAGGAAGAAGATGAAGGAGCAAAGCAAAGGCTCACTCAGTACAATTGGCATTGGTAGGAGAGCTGGTGGGTTGAAAGATGAGAGTGGGATCGGTATGTTAGTTGAGATATGTTTATACTTTGAGATTTGGAAGAAAAGATGAGAAAAGTCAGCATTATAGGGTTATGGTGAATTCCTTGTGAAAATATTGCAAGCAAGAGATTTTGAAGAAGTGGCTGAGAGAAAACGGAGAAAGAAAGAGCACATCTGTGTGATATTATTATACATCCTGAAAATCTTTGTTGGATCCTCATATCTATATTATCAAAAGTTCCAAAGCATATAAGAATGGGGTTGATAGTCCGTGCTCCTGCTGCCACAGAAGGTGCCCTTCCGTCCTATAGAAAAATCAATACCTGCAGTAGAATGTATAGCGATTCTGGAGGAAAAGCCAAGTGAGAGAGAGAGAGAAAAGAGAGCCAAAGAAAGGGCATATATAATAATAGTGAAATAAGCACACATACAAAGAAAACGTGTAGTGTTGTAGTTTAGTTTTCAGATGAGAAATGGAAAAGGTTCCTTCTTTTGCTCATCCATATCTCTGGTGTTGCGTGAATATTGGGGAAAGAGACAGCAGAGATGTTGTATGGGTATGTCTGTTGTATATGTGTGTTGGTATTGGTAGACATATTTTGTATATTGTGTTTTTCTTCAATTCGGTTTGCTTTTCTGGCTTGGTTTCGTTATGGGTTGGAGTTCGAGGTTGAAAAAGCAAAGCACAGCACACAGTAACAGCAGGAGTCGTAATCGAAACATTTTGTATGAAGTTCTTCCAGTTTCCATCAGCATCATCATCATCATGATTTCTCCTCTCGTTCCACTTACAACTGTGAAATAGAGGATGTGTATATGCCAGCAATCGTGTGTAGAAAGTATGGAAAGAGAGGACGAAGAGGAAACATGAGAGAGAGAGAGAGAACTTGCGTACGTAAAAGTAGAATTATAGAAAAGGGCTTTTTCCATTTCCAACTTTGTTCCCCTTCTTCGGTTTTGCCACTTGCTTCGGTTTTCTTGTTCATCATCATCGAATCGGAAGGGAAGAAGTAACCCTTCATACATGCAAACAGAGTCAGAATCAGAGCATCGCTCATACATACCAATACCAACTTCTCCCTGTGATGTGTCTTCTTCTTCTTTACATAATATATATTTGCGCTCAATCTGGCGTGTTTTTCTCGTTTTCTCAATCCATACATTTATTTTCTCATGCATAGATATCCTTCGGCATGCATGTTCAATCTGCAAAATTATTTTATACATTTCTCAACTTATTTATGTAGATGGAAAAATGGACGTATATCTGACTGTAAATTTTGTCTGGTGAGAGGATTCAAAGAGACTCATAACATCACACCCTAAAGACTATTATAAACTCAATTTTTTTGCGAGACTCCACAAATAATGTCACACTGCTTGCTCCTGTATATAAAACGTAGAATTACCAGGAGTGAAATTACGTGCGTATTTTATCATTTCACTGTATTATCATTCGTATTGGCTTTCACTTGCTCTTTTGCTCCTTTTCCCAAAGCTGTATAATGTTTATATGAATATCATAAAATATACACTCCATATAGCTCCTCCATGTCATTATGAGTGCATATAAGAGTTGCCATTTGGCTTGACTCGGTTTGCCTTTGCCTTATCCTTTTTACAGTTGGCGGAGTCGACAACTGTTCCGGCTGTTAGTTTGGTACAAGTAGCCGAAATGCACTACATAATATACATACACATTTCGGGCCATGTTGCTATTAGTACTACACATTGCTCTCTTGCTCCTTCACCATCACACCACGCCACCACACACGCTAACATAACTACTTTTCCTGCCAGTGTGACTGTGACTGCTTGATGCTCCTGCCAGTCATCTGCTCCTCTCATGAAACTTTCACATTCCTCTGTCGCCTCAAGTTTTCCTCCCTGTTTGTTAACTTTGCACAACAATAATAACGTGGTGTACGTATTGTTTTGTTTTCCAACCTGGTCGGTGTGGTGGTGGGAGAAGAGGTGAAGGCAAACTCCAACTTTTCGAAAAGCGAAACAAATGAGGAAAACTGGAGAGAAATGGCTACAACAAGGAGCTCTTCGTTTCTCCTGTCCTCGTAACCATTTTCCATTATTCTTCTGACGTGATAGTGAAGACCGTTACAGTATATATGAATCTACGTTTTTGGGGTTTACAGAGTAAATAATACATCATTAGATGTTGGATGCTTGTAGTACCACGCACATGTATATTATGTATAGCTCTATATATATATGGTTACCAGTATTATTTGTGATGATGCTGCTGATGTTGATCTGCCACTATTCCTCTTCCACCTCATCTAATGTGCATGTATTGTTCTTCAAGTTCATCGAGAAGCGACTGCAGTAAAAGTGATGAGAATGTCGACTCTTCTCTTTTCACGAATATTTCATGAAAATGCACATCAGCGTATACTAGCGTTTTAAAAGAATTTGTTCGCTATTGTTTGCACATATAATATCATTTATATAGGGTCCTTTATTTTCCTTGCTCTTATTCTTATCTTTACACTCTCCAGAGAGGAACGAGTAGAAGGGCGAGGAAAATGGGCAGATGGGCTTTTGCTCGTACCACCATCATCACCGCCAACGTCACTGCTTTTTGTAAAGATATATAGGTATGCACTTTGCTTCATTGTTTCATCTATCTTCGGAAACCATATATATATATATGTAGCGTGAGGACCACCATCACAATTTCTCTCATGCGATCGTGAATCTTTCTCCTCCACTTCTTGAGTCAGTAGTCAGTTACTTGACATTCGCCCAAAAAGGAGAAGTGAATTTGAGCAAGCTTTTCATCGTTTTACAACAACTTGCTGAAGAGTGAGAAAAAAGTTTTTCTTTTCTTTCTAGATTGCTTCCAAGATCCGACTTTTAGAAAAGTACCTATTCCTTTTGGTCTGTATCACTCAATTCAAGTATAATTCTTCAAGTTTTATAAACTCTTTGGATAACTTCATAGATATAAACCACCTCATAATAGGTTTTCGATTTTATACACAACGCTTATACACTTTCATGAGAAAAGATACATTCCTGGATAGATTTGTTCATTATTGTAAGGTATATATACTGTCGAGTGTGGATTCCATGCGGAATACTCTACACACTCTTTCTATAAATCAACATCATAACTTTCCCTTTTCACTATACATCCCCAATAATTTGCTCGTCAATCATGAAAAACACTCTGTTGGCAAAGAAGTAATTTCGTTTCTTTTTTCATCTCTTATACTATCTCCTTTATTTCATACTTTCTGTAAAACAGCTTGTATTCTCACTACTTGATTCATTTGTTCATTGTCTCTTTGCTCTGGGAAAGTGATATTGATGACGAAGATGATGAGGTAGCATGAACATGGGCACGAATAGCAGATACAGCATCTTTTACAACATTACAACCATTATAGTGTCTTAATTTCTTATCCCTGTCATCCTCACTTTTTTTCCCAAAAGTTTTTATATTCAAACACATATGGAAGTAATATAAGTTATTTTTATACAAGTATATTATTATGCCTATACGTCCACGTAGTTGGAAAATTTGTGTTTTTTTTGCCATAGAATATGAGATATTGGTTTGGTGGTGGAATATGCGAAAGAATATTAGGTTGAATGGTTATTTCTATGTACAAATGTATTATGAATGTAATAAGTTAAAGTTTTACACAAACATGAATATACTTGTTTGAAGTAAAAGGAGTTAAGAGAAAAAGAAAGGCAAGCTGGGTAGAACGAAAAAAAGGGAAATGGATGAAAGTGAAGCAGAAAAAATGTGTTTCGCATCACCGGATATTATTGCCCCCGTACATGGCATATGATACGCAATAATGATGTAGTAAAAAAGGGTATCTTTATCCTGGTAGAAAGTTTTTTTTTTTGCATTATACTTCTTGATGTGTAGCTCTGGAATAAGATGAAATAGAAATAAAAAACTGTAAACCTTTCATGTGTGCATACCTATTATTCGTATATGACGCGCTTGTGATACTTCAAGAGCACTCATATGCATGCATTATTTGAAGGAAGTCGTTTCGACAAATATTAAACCCGTAAGGCGATATGATATTATACATCAAACAGCGAAAGAGGAAGGGAGCGGGAAAAAGAGAGGAGAAAGGTGATGGAATGCGATTGGCACAACGTTGGCTTCTGAATGGGGAGAAAGGAGGAATCAAAAGACAAGACAAGCATTGTATTATTCTGTTGTGTCTTGTGATTCGAGTGCTATTATTACGACTAGACTACACAATGTTTTCTAGATATTTGGAACGCAACGTGTGTCATGTATATGTGTGGGCGATATGTATTTGACAAGACGACAGTATGTAGTAATAATGCTCACCGTCGACCGTAATTTGAATATGGAGTCAGTGATGGGAGAAGAAAAAGGGAGGCATGTGGTGGAAAAGGTTATATTCGCATACAAAGATGGTGGTATTCTTATTACGCCATGTAGGTATATGTATGTATGTCTTGGCGAGTTAAATTGGATATTTTATTATGTGCAGAAGCAGGTTTTTCTACCGTGTTTATATTACCCGTGATACATTATTGTAGTGTGTAAATGCCTATAGGTATGTGCGTACGTGTACATGATGAGAAAGAGAGAAAAGAGAGGAGAGCAAAGGATTTCGGAACAGGTGTAAAAGGAGCTGAGAAGAGAATGAGAGCGAGGTAAAGTTAATGGAAGTACAAAACTGGAAGATTAGGGAGGCAGGTTTATCGATTACTTGACAGGATGTTGGGGCATGCGGGAGCCTCTTTTCTCGCACTCTTCTCTTTTCGTTATTCGCTCCTCTTTCTCCCACTCTTCCACCTCAGCTTGCTCTCTTATTGTACGTGCATACCTAATACATTTACGACGATCTATTCCGGGTAATAGAAAAGGGAAGAATTTGGTACATGCATGCACGCGTTCATATAGCCATGTAAAAGTTTGTAATGTTAAAGAGCCTGTTCTTCTTATGACTGACTAGTTTGTATCACCACTAGTAGGTAGTAGTAGAAGTTGAACGAAATGTGTAGCAATGAAGTACTTATGTGCTGCTCTGTTGGGAGTATTATTACTTGGAAGTCTTAAAGTGTGGGGCTGTTTCGGTGGTGCACACACAACACACTTTATTCCTTTCTTTTCTATTTCCTTCCCTTCGGCAGCAACGTGATGGAGGATTGGTTGTAGCCGGAATGCATTTATTGCTTGCATTCATGTGAGTACGGTCACATTTCCGATAGTCCAAAGTTACAACCTGCTTGAAGGCAAGAAATAAGATGTAGAACTATGTATATAAAATTTATTTACAAATGTGTTTACTTTTATAAGCGGAATTATGTCTAAAAAATATAAAGTTATCTATGCTATATGTATATTCTATACACTGTCTTAATATATAAGCCAAAGATGACGATGCACTTTATTCGCTTTCCTTTACTATTTTCAATCTAACCGCGTGTTTTTCTTATGAATTGAATTGGATGGTTTGCCTTCAGACATGCATTACAAACTTGGCAGCAAAGGCTATAAGAATGAAAGTCATTGGGGAAGGGAGTAGCAGAGCAAGGCGAAAAACGTATTTCCTCTGTCTTCACTTCTCCCGTCTCATTTCTTCTTTGCGGTAGGACTATTCCATCGGATATAATGTTTAGTTTTTGTGTTGATAGTTGTGTGTGGCAGTAACTCAATACATGAAGCATTCTAGTATTCGAATCAAGAGAAGTGATGATGCTTCTGAAGAAGTGAGTCCATCACTCTCGTCGTCTTCTTTCCTGAACATCTTCCGCATCAGATCCGCGCTTTCTGTCACACATTTCGCTACTCGACATTATAACGAAGAAAAGAATGAGGAGACATTGCATTCTCTCGAGACGACTGGAGAATGTGCTGCAGTGCTTCCTTACTACATTGGTGGTAGAACTATTTCCCTTTTTTGGATACCAGCATTATACATACGTACATATCTACCTATAAAGAGTTGTATTTCTTTTGTTGATATTTCAAGTAGGTAAACCGTACTTTGTTATTAATGGTGATGGAAATATACAACGTGCGTTCTCCTTTTTACTGCCGCCAATGGTATTGCTACTACTACTTTGCGTGCTGTATTTTTTGGTTACCTACTTCAATCAAATGGGATGAATGCAAAATGCAACCCTTCGGTATATATGCAGATATTGTGCTTATGATTTCAGGACTTAAAGTAACTACTGGTCCTCATGTAATTTGTATGAGGCATGGTGCACGAAGCTGAAGAAGGATTGATGGGCCCATCTCCGGTTGTGTGAAAGATGATGGGTATATTTATTTTTGGGTGGGCTTCCAAAATATATTATGAAGCATCTCCTCGTCGTGGAACGTGCGGTAGTGCACTTAATATATCCGTTATAGTATCAATGCAAGAGCAGCAGCAACGAGGAGGATATAGTTAAATCCAAGCGTAATAATCTATTATTATGTCTTCTTTGCGCGGTTGAGCAGATATGTCATGTGTGGGGTTTGAATATGTATATCTGGAGAGCCAGAGACTCTTGTGATGTACGTCCTCGAAATAATTTGGGACTTGGTTGCATATTATATAGTACTGTATGTACGCGTTTCAAAATATGGCAGTGCGTGGCAGTCGCTTTCAACCTAAAAAATGTATCAAGTGGAGAAGATCTGACGTCTTCATATTACCATTATTATGAATCTTGGGTTATTATGGGGAAAGCGGGGAAGAAGGCAGGAGATATGAAGGATTGATGTATGTGCGGATTTTCTAATATTTAACATGAGAGCACACAACATCTCATCTCACTTTACTCAGAGTTTGACGTCCTTCTTGTTCATATATTTTTTGCTACTTCTAATAGAGAAAGTGTATAGCTCGGTGTGTTTTGGAGCAAAGGAAAATAACACAACGTATAATAGCGAGATGTGGACAGGAGTGAAAAGATGAGAAAAATGAGAGAGAGAGCAGCTTCAGCTGAGTGAATGGTCTCCGTTTACTTGTTCATGTGCATGCATAATATTCACTAGAAAATGAGAAAGTGAAGACCAAGACAGAGAATGAGAGAAGTATATGTATGAGGGAGAGACCACGACCACATAACGCATATATCTTTATTTACATGTTAATGTATGCTTGCACGCGTATATATGTACTTACTTGCCTGAATATATTTCAGCGTCACCGGGGAAAGACCATATCAGAGTGATGAATATTAGGGAGAGCTAGAACGGCTCCTGTGTGGTCCTTCGAGTTGGCAACAGGGAAAACTAAAATGTAATACTTTCTCTCTGTCTCTTTAGAGGATTTCATATTTTTTCTCCTTTTCTCATCATGACGATGACAGAAAAGTAAAACAGGTTTTTGGTAGGTTTACGCCAAGGTATATATTAAGTAACTTTATACCTTGCAGTATATACCTTATACACATCTCCCCTATGCAATGAGTGCGTAGTTTTTTCCCGCGGACTGACATAATAAGAAAGAGTTTGTCAGGTTGATGCAAATATATTTTCTCTTTTCCACCGTCCTGCATCTATTTTTTCACGAGTTTCTTTTCTCTTTTTCTTCTTATATACCAGCTTTAGCTTTCTTTCTTCTTTTGTTGAATAAAGAAAGTTTGTTCTCCATAAAGTTGTATCGTTTCACTGCTCGATTCCTATTAGGGCTACAACTAAACTTACTTCTTTGTATGTGTGACTGCTTGAATATTATGTCGTCACAAACTTGATGTTTCCTTCGACTCGAGTAACAATAATTCTACTTTTTTTAGATTCTCTTTTTACTTCTGCAACTTCAGTATGTACTTTTCTCGTCTCGTTTCTTCTCCGCGCTTTATACTAAAATATGCATATGCATGCTTTTTATATAAGGGTAAAAGTAATTCCTCTCTTGAGCAATCCGCTGTATGCCGTACGTGCTTTACGAATACAAGAACATATCAGCGTACATATAAGAAAGAAAGCATATATTCCCCTTTAGAAAGACGAGCTCGTTTAAATATTGAAGGGTTGAATAAAATCCACGCTCGCTTCTTTTGTTATTATTATGAGAAGCCAGGAGCTATGTACGCAGAAAAGAAGAATAAGGAGAAAAAAGGACCTGTCTTAGTATGATTATTGTTGTACTGAGAGTCTTCTGTATGTGTCTCTCTATACAATATGTATGTATGCGTATATGAGCCATGAGTATGGATTTGATATGTGTGAGTAAAGCTGGGTGAAGCAGCAGGTTTATGAGTTTTCATTTCACTTTTTATGTACAATTTTCTCTCCCACTTTTTTGCGAGCAAGAAAAGTAGGAAAAGGCAAAAAAAAAATATCACATGTGTTCGTACGGAGATTAGATTGATGGCAGGCAGATGGGGAGAAAGTTAACTATTACGAATATGATACGCATAGAAATCTAAAGATGTACGTACATAGGAAGGTACATAAATACTGCGATTGTATTGATGAGAAGACAGGGAAGACACAACGACATGTATTTTCACGGTTTATTGATGCTATATGAAATGAATATGTATAAAATGATGAGCAGAACGACTACGACAGCAATCTGTTCTTTCTTGCTGCGTATGTACAAGTGAAAGTTGCAATGTGTAGAGCACGTTACCGTCATCATAGCCGTTTTGTTCGTTGTTCGATATTATTATCATTATTATGATTATTACTAGTGTAAGTGAAGGGAAACTAGGAGTGAAATGAGGAAAAGTTGGCTGTTGCTGCTGCTGCTGTCTGGTTTTGCTTCCACCGTTGGTTATTATTGTTATCACGGTACAAAACGTGCCCATAAATGTATCTCTATGCAATATTCCGCGAGGAGAATTGATGTCTCATCATTACGTGTGTGACTGCTGCCGCTGGGGTTGTTAGTGAAACATGTTAAGGCAAAATGTTTCGGAGCTGCTGCCTTACGCGAAGCTGCTCAACTCTACCACAGACACACAGTAAATGGTAGTAAGAGTTGTTATAGTTGTTCTGTTTTTGTTCTCTGGCGAAAAAACTATATACATAATAGCAGCTTACACTGAAATGGCTGGTATAGTGTAGTCGAGATAGGCATTTATGAGCAGATTTGCTTCCAATTTCCTCCGGTGATTGTATCTTACGTACTTGAGCTTCATCCATCCCTCCGAATATTTCGTTTTTACCTCTCTCGGTGGTCGCTGAGTGGTTGTGACGATGATGTTTTGTACGTAAGAAGATATTATTATTGAACATGAATATGGATGGGTTTTTCTACCTTGGGGAATTGTATTATGCAAAATATTGTAAGCGTTCCCATTACGTTTTCAATGGGCGGAATTATGATGTCGTCAAAGAATATTCAATCTATCAAGTGATTTCATGGAATGGAGTATTTCATCAGCGGAGAAGAGAGCATACAATGCAATATCTTCCCTCTTTCATATGCATGCTTGTTTCTATTATCATCGTAATCATAGTCTCCAATATCTATTAATAATCTGACATGGGCTTTGTGTATGTTATTTGTTGTTTTGCTTAGAATTGGAACGAGAGTATAGGAAGTATACACAACAAAATCGCTTTTTCATTATGAGCAGCGTACCGAAAATAATTTTGATTACTTGACTGTAATTACTCGGTCCTTTTCCATGTCCCTTGTCTCCCTCCTTTACCTTGGTAGGCTTGTCTGTCCAACCCTAATCAGGTGGTATATATGTATTTGTTGTGAAGTGAGTTGTGACAAAAACTATAAAATCTACCTGATCTGGGCTTACAATACATTGAGACATGTTTGTGAGGTGCTTGCTAATGAAATGGTGATGATGATGGTTTTCATTTGAGGCAGGTTGAGTTAAGCTGGGATTGGGAAAGGGAAAGCATCGGGTCTAGAGAGGATTTCGCAAGTTGGCAAGTTTTAAATGTAAAGGGTGCATGTTCTGCGAGCACCTTTTGGACTTGATCGCCTCTCTCTTGAAGTTTGGTTGGTCGAGTACCATTCACCAGTAGTAACATGGGAATGGATGCGCATTTATGTATTTATTTTGTGAAAGTTTCCCTTTTTCTGCAAGTCACATCAGACGTAGAGAAGCTGAGCTAAGCTGTTAGCACTACCGCTACCTCCACCACTGTTACACACTAAAACTGTTGTTTGTGGAAAGGATTTACTTTGATAAAATAATGAGACCATATAAAAAGGAACAGAAGTAATCCCTGATTTGAAGTTGCATGCTCCTCTGTGAACGTGCCGCTGCCATTACCACCACCATATACTTTAGCATCATCAATATTGAGTATATAGCTAAGTAGCAAAAACTGAGCCAGCAGAAGCTGTTGTTATTTTAATACAATGCTTTTATTATGATTTTCTTGAGCAGAATTTTAAGCATACATAGTCTATAAGGATAGGGATTTTATATGTACATTAATGAAAACTGTTTTTGTCTGATGAAAGCAAAGAGATTTAAACTGACATTTTCATTTTAGTCTGTATCTTCTTTTTTGTTTTTTCATTGCAGCCATCGAAGTTGAACGTGTACAAGAATGACTCGGAGAGTTGGGATTACACCAATCCAAACTTGGGTAAGTTGCAGCTTTCTCTTTTTTCTAAATCCTGTTTCATGTCAAATATAAAATGTATACCTATGACACGTGTGAATGCATGAGCGTTTGTTTACTGTATAAATTAAAATGCAAAATCTACATGTCTGCATACTTGATGCAGATAATTTTATATATTTAATGAGTTTGGTTTTTGGGCTGGAGTGAGGACGTATACTATGCGTTGTATACATGAAAAGGGAGAAAAGCGTATCGAGTTGAGACAATTTTATTTGGTATTATTATTACCCCATTCAATTGAGAATGTATACTACCTACCTCTACTAGGTCTTATATAAAGTACGTACGGAATACTCGAATTTAAGCTTGCAATAACAATGCAATACAGTAAAATAAAAGAGACGTATTTACATCAAGTATTTTCACCAGTTTCTCCCAATGTAATGCCATTACCGTTTGCGATATGTTCAGGAGTGACTTGGAGAGAAAAGAACACTTCATATATTATATATAGAAAGCAATTATTGGTATGCAGACGGGAGAAGGGAGAAAGTGAGAAAAAGGATGAGAGAAATTTGCGGACAACCACAATCAATTCAATGTATTTTCCATATATTATTGGTAATAGGTGGCATGGTTGGATAGTGAACAACGCAGTGGAATGTGGAAACAAGGGTCATAAAATCATTCAAAAGAATCACAGCACATTCAAGTTGAGAGGATGTGCTTTTATTGCTCTCTGGGAGAATACATGTAATAATGCGCTTGTAGAATTTAAGTGAGGGATTTCTGGATAGAAAAGTGTGCTTATGGTATACACGTTAATATGATGCATACCCAGAAATAATGTGTGTAGGTAAATGCAGAAGGTACTAGAGAAAGAGAGTACTTGTGATGATAGAAGAATTTGTAGCTGTAGTATAGAGGAAATTATTCATAAATAATTTTTGTACAGTCACGTACGAACAATGTCATATAACAAACAAATGTACAAACACAATGAATCTGTGTATGAGTATGAACCAATACAGAGTTATTACAAACGACGAGCATGAGTCTATAAATAAATTGTGGCTGCGTGTTTAGTTCATTGGTTATGATGATGATGATGATGGCTGTGGTGCGGTGAATACTATAGTAGTCCCATAAGCAATTAGCTATCGATTCGATCGTGACACCCAATAACACCCCAGTTCCTTTTTCCTACCGCTTGCTTTCCTTTCCAAAGAGGCGAGCAAAAATAGGGAAAATATACAGAAAATCTAGCAACTAAAGTTAAGCAAAACTTTCTTTTTTCATGGAAAAGACTCCAATGGTCTCTGGTCTGTCAGGCTATTTACTTCTCCCTTTGCCTCGAGCACTGTAGCACCAGTTGAGTTTTCACAATTTTTTTCTACTCCTTCTTGGCATGCGTTTGGTAAGCAAGTGAAGCAAAAATAAGACGCGCTCACAACTTGTGCACTTCTACTTTCAGGAGTTAAGTTGTTCGAGCATAAGTAATGTCACGAAATGTCCCCCGAGTTGGAGGGAAAATGCTTCTCTAATTGGGATGTTTATCGATCCGAAGGACGAGAGAAGAAAGTTATTTCATGGAGGAAAAATATTAGGAAATATTTGTAGGGAATTGTCCTGGGAATTGGCTTAATAAAAGTCATGTAAAGGTATGCCTATCAATGTACTTCTTTTATATAGTCTTTAGTCTTTACTTTTCCATCCTGCTCAGATGATAAGAGCAAAAGTATGGCTGACTACGTGTGCTAATAGAAGAGCTTTAGTGAGGAAAAACGGAGAGTTTGTGTTGTGGCTACACTCTAGGTATGCCTCATTTCATGGACGACACATTCTACACGCTCCTCCACTACATGGATGAGAAGTTGTAGAGAAACTTAGGAAAATGGCATTTATTATTATTATTATCGTGATATAATAGAACATTAATAGATAGATATAAAATCTACGGAAAAGTATTAACGGTGTAATATAAACTTTATATCCTACAGAGCGAACACCTTTATGAATAATATAGAAATCGTGATAATATTCTGATGGAATGTGTAGCAATGCCATAGTGTTCTCACAGAGTGGTGCAAGGTGATTTCGAAACCAGAAACTATTCCCTAGGAAAAAAGAATATTATTTCTGTTTCCCTATAATATAGTAGAACCGTTTTACTAATAAATTGTCTGTCTCTCTATGCATGTATATTAGGTAAGTCGTCCGTATTAATGCATGTACAACCATGCGAAAGCAGACTCGTGGACTGGTACTGCTTCTGCTGCCGGTCTTACTCACGCCTGACCGAAGATATTGGAGATTTTCATTCTTCTTACGCAAGAATGACTATTACTTCGATTTCTCTCTGGAATCCTGAGGAAATAATCGTTTGCATTGTACTTTCGTGTAGTGTGTATGTGTATACCCAGTAGAAAGTTTTGTGGTGAACAGAGTAGCAATAAATCCCGTCGTTTTGCCACGTTTCACTAACGTCATTCCAGATTAAAATACCTATCTAGTACAGAGAATCTACGTGGAGGAAAAAAGAATGAAGAAAGTTTAATGAATACAACGGGGGAAAGTTATACGGATGAGTGTTGTAGATGGTTTATTGCTGGAGGAGGAGAAACATTTTAAAAAGTCTATAAGTCTCTATTATAGATTTTAAGTACACATATGACGCTCCGACTTTATAAGCACTCTTATTCTACATGATTCCTTGTATTTGATTTTAACTGTTGACTACGTTTCGTTACGCATAAAATTCGCGTTATTTGGTTGAATACACACTCGCACATAATACTCAACGACAGCTTTATACTTGGATTGCCTTTAGTGAAAGGCTTGCTGGATTTCTGGCAAGTTTTGGGACATTTGAAGGGATTTGAAGTGGGTGTTCTTCTATGCCGAGTGTACATATGAGTAGAATCAGAATATATATGATGTAATCTTTCTCTGCTGCGCGATTCTCTTTTCTTCTCCACGTTGAGCTTTTAGCGAGTGAATATTTACTACGACGAGTGTTTACATTCAAAATGAATATGAATAGTACAAATAAATATATCTGTGGAAAGGATGGAATTGAAAACTTAGACGAAGCTTATTTATTTGTTTGAGAAGAAAATGGAAAGCGTCTCAGCACGATAGTTTGTCTAATTATATCTCCTGCTGTAGCTTTTAATCCGCACCATTTCCATTTGAAGCTCTGCATGTATCTGTCTTCCATTTTGATTTGTCAATACTCTGGCTTATTTACTTCCACTACTCTTTGATTGTGACGTGTGGCGGTATCAGGGGTTTTTCTTTGATTTTCTTTTGTG
>JAQIXW010000751.1:0-25090 GCA_034700685.1 Willowsia buskii
TAATGCTCAACTGTGAAAGAATATTTGCAATATCAAGGAGGATGCCCCCTTTGATCACAGCAACTACTACTGATAAAGCTCAAATATTTTCTGAGTACGCTCACACTATGAATGCATAGTACCTACCAATTGTGCTGCTATTTGTTACCCTATTCTAAAATTTAACCAAACGCTGTTTCTATACAATAACTTCAACATGCAACTGTTTTCGAGCTTTTAAAATCGATCGAGTACATTTCCATTGTTTACCAGACAAATGAAACCGACGGAAAATTTGGATTTACTATTTTAATAAATACGTCTGCGCATCACAAATCAGTCGTATAGTTATGTAGGAGCTCGTAATAGTAAAAGTAAATTTCAGCAAGTAACGTAGTTAGCAGTAACAAATAATTAAATATTTAGTTCATTTCATTTTCAAATAATTTATAAGTCATATCATATCTTTGTCATTTTGTTCCTTAATTGAAACCTATTTTTCAAAATAATGCGTAGGACTAGAATAATTTTATTCAAACAAAACATATTAATATAATTGGATGAAAACAAGAAATTGAAACCGAACCACAGAACTGTCTAGAGAAATGTAAACATATTTAGAGCACGAGCACGGATAAATAAAGGAAATATTTTGTTACTATGTTGTCATTTTGTTCCTTAATTGAAACCTATTTTTCAAAATAATGCGTAGGACTAGAATAATTTTATTCAAACAAAACATATTAATATAATTGGATGAAAACAAGAAATTGAAACCGAACCACAGAACTGTCTAGAGAAATGTAAACATATTTAGAGCACGAGCACGGATAAATAAAGGAAATATTTTGTTACTATTGATTTTTTATTTTTTCAAAGGGTCTAATGTCCTTTCATGTTGTGTCCTCAATAACTCTGGAACTTATATTTTTGGTGCGAAGAAATTATATATATGGTTTGATTTGATATTCTATATACTTCTGGTATTCATAACTTGCTTGCCTGGTTTCAAGAATGGGTTTATGTAATTTTAATTTATAAGCGTAATTCGATCAAAAGCTCAGCATTCCTTCTTGGTCGTATAAAATGGGTCTTACCAAATCAGCTAGTCTCAATAATTGTCTACGATTTCCGAAGCTATTCTTCATAATGACTACCTCAATACTGGTACTAACCGAATTACCCGAAGTTTTTCTGGAAGAAATCACAATTTCTTCCACAGTTTTACATCTCTTCGATATATTTAAAAGTTGCTCAGTAACCTACCACTACTTTCATCGCGCAGATAACCAGGAAAGCAATACGAAAATGAGCCATTATTTTAGCATTTTTCAAGAGGTCAATCATCACTCTTATCTTGGCTTTCTTATACTCTTCAAATCAGTAAATGTAAAGACAAGATCATTGAAAGATTTTAGCTTAAACTTGCGTTTCCGGAGAAAGCAACACACTTCCTGTGTTGTTCAAATTCATGCACTCGTCAACTCTGGTTTGGCAGTAAGCAATCAGCAAGAGGAACATTTTGAGTCGGCGTTTCCTTACATTTGGCTTTTAAATGTAATGGAGGACGGAAAAATTTATTATCATCCTCAACTGGACTTTGTTTTACTTCATTACGAAAAACCATCCATTTTAATTGAAATCATGGATTTTACAAATGTTTTCTTTATCTGTTTGCCATGCAATGGTCTTTCCAACGTTGGATTGGTTCCCTTTGAGACCACTTTGATAAAAACGACAGATGACGTGAGAAAATATTGGTTTTCAAAAGTGCATTCAAACTTTCACCGTGTGTTTGTGGAGGGTGGCAATCTTCCGAACAATTTTAATCCTTTCCGCTACATAGACAGACAAAGTCAAAAAGTATGCCCGATTCAATATAACTCACTAGTTATGATTCAACCTTACATTTGTACGGTGGTGCTAATTAGCCAAAAGTTAAATTTTACATTAGTAAATCTAAATAAATTCAAGGTGCCTTTGGTGCATTCAAGTTACCTGACTAATTCTATTCTATCAAATATGAACATGGAATTGAAGAAAACATTTTATCATCAGTGGATTCCTCATGGAGTAAAAATAGAGCCATTTACCTTCATGTTAGTTTATGATCTTCCCCCTTACTATGGTGACATGGTGAAAGTTCTGAAACCGTTTAAATGGAATGAGTGGGTGGCCATTGCTGGAGCAAGCATGGGTGTGGCATTCATGATAAATTGGATCAATGCACGGAACGAGGTGAGCTTCAGCGGAAATTGGAGGAATCTAAAACGTCACATTCATATAATGCTTCTAGATCCTTTCGCTACTTTGATAATTATTGCAAGATTATTAGTTGACCAAGGTCCACCACCAAGGTCGTTCATATTTCAGGAAGAAAATGCAAGAAACGCATTTCGAAAATGTGCTCTGTTGTTGATGTGGATGGCATGGTGTTTGTTTTGCTTGGTTTCTTCAAATATGTATAAAGGATTGGTGTTTTCATATTTATCATTGAATCCATATCCTAGCGGATTACCTGACAATTTACACTCTCTTGTAAGCAACAACATGTTTTTGGCAACAATGGATGGATATACGTTTAACAAAACGTATCACAGTCTACTGACAGAAGCGTTGATTCCAGATATTTTAAGAATTGGCTTAAAAA
This sequence comes from Willowsia buskii, assembly GCA_034700685.1. Classification (NCBI taxonomy): domain Eukaryota; kingdom Metazoa; phylum Arthropoda; class Collembola; order Entomobryomorpha; family Entomobryidae; genus Willowsia; species Willowsia buskii. Next base: position 2,630 of record JAQIXW010000751.1, read on the forward strand.
GAGGCTTCAGAGACTTTGAAAAGTTAAAACACCAAGTGAAATGGTTTCAGAACAGTTCTGAAACCTTCACTATGGAACTGCTTCGGGAACCTGGATTACTACGTGAAGGATGGAAGAACGTTAACGCTTTTGCAGTGATTGATCCTGAGCATTCAGTCGAGAAGCTGAAATTGTACTTGCAAATGTTTACGAGAAAATGGGTGTCAAAACCAATTAAGTTGAACGCTTTCATAAACCGTGAATTCTGGACAGTAGAAACCAATTACTTTTATCCCATGTTTGTTAAAAAGGTGGCGCAAGTTCATGAAGGTGGCATTTTTCATTTCTGGTATAAGCAGTTGGATGTAATCCACAAACGACAAGAAATTTTTAACATTTTGCATCACATATTTCCCAACCCCACGAAAGAAGATGCGAGAAGGACGGTGATACCATTTCCAATGGTTTGGCGATACTTACCATTTGCTTCAGACATTGGGAATTTGGTGAAGGAACCACAGTTTAGTCCGGTAGCCAAATACGTTTACCGGTACATTTTAGGGTATTTTGGTACATTCATGTCTTTTTCAGCTTTGGTTTTCCTTTGCGAGGTAATGGTATTTAAGCTTTTGTGTTTTATATTAAGATTTACGATAAAGCTTTTACACAGGAAATTGATGGGTATCTTTAGAAGCATTCGATCCATTTTATCGTTGAGGATTATACTAATAATTATTGTTCCATGGTCACAGCAAGACACGTGGTCGTCCTAAATAATCATTTTGTACTCAAAATAAAAAGTTGTATGTATTGTAAAACTAGTCCCTTTATTGGTGTGCATTCCAATATCGTTTCGTAAGATTATTATTATCTGACTGGTAAGGTGGGAAAATTGATGTGTTATAATATGATTATCCAAAACAATACTCTCTCACAATTCGTTGCGCAAGAAGAAATCAATAAATCGATAAAAGGTGGTATTTGTAGCATATTATGGAAAATTGAGCAAAAAGATTGAGCAATTAGTCCACAAGATCGAAATCCCAATTTTGTCGGGCCATAAAGGAAACAACATTGAATATTAACTTCTATACTCTGCCACCCCGAAGACCTTCACGTGTAAGTAAATTCAATGGGGCACGCTGATACATTTAAGAACTTTGTTATTTTTCTACTAATTTTTTCCCCAAGTGTTTTTAGCCTCAAGCAATATATTCCATCTCCAAAAGAAAAATATCATATAAATTTAAATAACAATTTGAAGCACTTTACTAATTGTCTGATAATTTGGAAACAATTTCCATCCATCCGTCCACCATTCCAAAAGGGCTCTATAAACGCCGGTGATACAACAACTTCTTTAGAAAATAGTCACTCACATCACACCTTTCATAATTTACACACATCCATATTTTCTGAAACCGCATATATTTTAAAAACCGGAAGTAGTCTAAACTCAAGCAAAGATCCCAGTATCATTGCTATGATGACCCTGGAGCCACCACAGTTTACAAAATTTTCCAAGTGTCACTTGATCTTTCATGAAATTAGGATGAGGAGACAACTAGCTCCAAGAATTTTTCTCCGTGGTGAGAGTGACCCAAATTTTGTCATATATTTTTCAAATTCACATTCCGACAATTCTCAAGAACCTTTAAACTCTCTGAATGAAAAACTCGTGAAAATGAACTACTCTGGAACTCCATTATTCCTTGACTTTAGTGGAACACTTCATCTTGCCTGCGCTGTGTGCCAAAAGGGATATCCCTCTGTTTTACCTGCGGTAAGTGGTCAATCTGAAATAAAAAGGTTCTGGAGTGCATTGCACACCAATCTCAAAGGATTAAAAGTGTACATCCCCATCACAAACTGGAACATGTCGCAGTGCAAAAATATTTCTAGAAGTCAATTGACAGCATCATTCCAAACTTCATGTTTGTTGTATATCGATCTCAACATCACATTTGTACCAATAAAATTTACGCACATTCAATTGCTAGACTTGCTTGCTGAGGTCATTCTAGGCGAGAGCCTGGTCACAGCATTTAAAGTTAACAGAAGCCCTTCGTTTCAATATGAGTATTCCGTGCCAACTTGGGAACAACTTCCATTTGCATACATTGTTGTGAATGAAGACTCAGTTCATAATAATCTTGGTGCCATGACTCAACCATTCCAAAACAGTGTTTGGGTGACCATATTTGTCACAATGTTTGTAATACCCTTTGCTCTTATGCTGACAACTGCAAAATCATTTAACAGAAAATCATCATCTTGGACATGGAAGATTTATGTGGATTGGTTGTTTCTCACCTTGGCATCATTAGTAGACCAATGTAACGACGAGGTTAGGCGTCTCTTCAGAACGTACCAAGCTGGATGGCTCTGGGTCTTGTGGAGTTTTTTCTCATTGATTGTCATGAATAGTTATGATGGCCAACTCTACTCTTTTTTAGCTTCTAAACATTATCCACAAGCACCTGAATCTCTGGAGGAACTTGCTTTCACAGATTTACCAGTTTTGACGATTTCGACCATTCTATTTGTGGAAAATGGTACTCAAATGATCAAATCTTCGTTAAAGTCGTTTCTGAAGTCATTCAATTCTAAAATTGTGAGCAACGCAACTGAAGAAAATTCAATGCTGCATTCGCCCAAATATTATGACAAGTTGGTTAAGAAAGTAAGCCTGATTTCCATGTACGGAAGAGGAGTAACGTATGGCAACCTCACACGTAAAATACTAGACTTTGGAAATGCTCAAAAGAAAGGCGGGTTCGCATTCGTGGATACAAATTATCACGTGAACTTGTTTGATCCCATTTTGGATATGGCCAAGAATTTAAAAGTTATTAAGAGGCAAGAAATTCCTAAATTTAGCTCATGTCAGGGATGGATTCTTAGAAAATATTTTGCTTTCACCAGAATACAGCATGTTTTGCGGCAGCTTGTGGTGGGAGGATTTCCTGGCATTTGGGATGCTAAGGCACTTTTAAGAACACAGATTAACATTGCGAAAAGCTTGCGGAGAGAAAGAGAACAAAGTAGTAGGAAATTGGAAAATTCCTTGAATACAGTTGGCTATTTGCTTGAAAGCGTGAAGGGTGGTGGTGTTGGAGGAGGGGAGGAGGAGGAACCAACGCCAATGTCGTTGGCGACAATTTATGGTGTTTTGAGAATGTGCTTAATTTTGTTAGTTATTGCTTGGGCTATGGTGGTTGGAGAAAACATTTATTTTGGAGTTAATCTGAGGATCACGGGAAGATATAATAATGAGTGTATTCAAAAAATGCATTTTATAGATAAATTATTGTTAGACGAGGTCTTAAATGCAAAATTATAGTTTCATTTTATTATGCGCTGACATAACAGTATTAATGTCGTTGGCCCATCTAGTTGACAAGTCGAATCTCACATTTACAAAAAATAAAGAAGTCCAATATTACGAATTTACATTAAAGTATATGTAGTTTAAATAGTGTTTCCGTATTACAAGACATTAATTTTCCTACTTTCCTCATAAATTGTTTTGTTGTCATAACGTTCAAATAAAAAAGGTCAATCAAGTGGAAATTTTCGAATGAAGAAGATTACGCAATTGCGTTCTAGTGAACATTTTATGAACTGAAAATGTAAGCTTTAGACAATATAAAAAACCAATTTTGGAACTGAATGTTTAGTATAAATGTTAATGCGATAACATTTAGGCGATTTAATGAGTATTTTTAACTTATCCACTATCCAAAACGTAACTAAAAGTTATGTAAACGTTTAAAAAAATGCGATTAAAAAACAGTTTCTTAATAAACGTTTGTTAACTATAATATTGTGGAACGCGTGTAAAAGTTATTCCATGCAATCTCAGCATGCAATGCAATAGAATTTCTTCTGTGAAAATTAATAAGATTCTATATTTAACTTCCTTGTTTTATATCTAGTTTCGCTTCTTCACTTTCTTTTTACCATACCATAACAGGATAAAAGTTTTCGTTGCTTGGTTTAAATTTCAGTTTACACCATTGTATAACAATGCTCAGTAATACAAGTCTCCAATTAATTCCAATTATAGTAGCCCATTCCTTCTTTTGGGGAGGCTGCCCTTACAAATTTGATAAAAAACTGGGAAAACTGAAAGTTACTAGAAACGTTTACAACTTGACACGCTGGAAGCTTTCAGTGTTTCCCCTTGGAATTGAGTTGTTTTATCTTATCTGTCGTTGCACGCACTCCTGGGCAACAAAGAGACCAATAATGGAGTACAATATCTGCTGCTACTTTTTGGTTGCCGCAACAATAGCATTTGTAATGCAGATAATGGTACTCACGAAAACAAGAGAAATGCCAGTTTTACTAAATGCTTCGTTACGATATCAACGTTGGTTTACTGGTAAGTACTAAAATCTTTCTTTTCGCATCACTTCGGGCTTATCTCTTATGTCATATAAAAATGTATTTTCTATTCTGCAGCAAGATTTCTGCACCCGTATGACATGATCGTGAAGGAAAGCTCCATAGATAAAGCTAGCCAATCCATGCCTAAAATATTCGACCTAGGGACTCCCATAATCGTGTGTATTGTCCTTGTCATTTTTATTCATAATCCTTACCAGTCACTATTTTTAGGTAGTATCTATCCCAATGAAATGAGGAATCCGTTCTGCAACATTATCCGAGCTTTCATCTATCTATACACAATTTATGGGGCGTTTAGTTTGTTATCAATGGTCGGGATAATTTACATCTTTCCACTGTACATTATAAAGAAAACGGAAATGCAACTTTATCTAAATGGCTTCAGGTTTGACTTTGTTTACTATGGCAATAGAACTCATCTCATAGTGCTTAAATGCTAAAAGATTTCTTTCTTTCTAGTTTAGTTTTTCAAACAACTGGGTTTTTAGGTCATTACCTCATCTTCAAAGGGTCGAAAACATAATTCGAAATCATCGCATGCAGTCAGTCCTCATTCGAATATTTGAAGATATCTTTAGCCACTTTGCAATGCCTTTTATATTCATAGTAACACGGGCTGTCATTTTCAGCATATTTGTATTGATTCAGTATCATTCTGTATTGAATGTACAAATGAATATTTTAACAACATTTAGTGCTATGTTTATCCCTATCGCGGGATTTTCAATTTTATACTTTAGTGCATCAATATATGAAACATCTCGAACAGTTCAAAGTTCGTGGAAATATAACCACCCTAGGAGTAGGTTTCCATTCATTAGAAATGCGAAGGAGAGGCAGATATGGATTGCTTTTATGAGATCATGCAAAAGAAATGGGGTGAAAGTGGGTCAATACTATACCATCAAGTATGGAACCGCACTGACTATAATTCACACGATCATGACAGAGGTAGCTGCACTTTTGATTGCGGTTCGTAGTGGGGAACGGGTGCCTATCGTGTAACAAACACCTACCTATGTACATGCAATCATTTGTAAGCTAAATAAGAATTCGACGTTTAAAAACCAGAATAAATCGAAAATCGTATGAAAAACAAAATTCAAAATTTTATTCTACAGAAAAGAGAAATGAGTAGGTAGGTATATACGTTAGACTTAATTAGGTTTGTATATCTAAAGTACAGTAATAATCACTTGGCATATTTTCTCATGTATAAAAATCTAACTTCTAGCTAGTGCACCTTACACGATTAAGGAACACATGAAAAACACTCGTAACACACATGTAAGGTTATTAAAAAATTTCTTTTAGTTTCACGCATAAATACTCAACTTAGATAAGGCGACCCCTGCAATCTGGGGTGTTACAGCAGCACTTGATTTCTGTTTCATTTTCACTGTCCACTGTGTACCCGTAATCCCAGGTAAGTTCTGTCCCAGCTTTTACTAGCTCACTGGTGAAGAAAGCGATGTGAGGGAATCTCATATCGTGAGTATCTACCAGGATATTTTGAGCAAACACGTTTGGAGTGCAAGAATGCTGTAAAAAATTCAATGCAAAAAGAGTTCTTAGTAAATATGTCGGATGTCGAGATATTAAATATTGACGATTAAACTTTTAAAAATAATTTTCAGCTAATTTTTCCACTTACATTCATAAAACGACAAACATTCCCCTTCCATTTAGCATCCACTACATAACAGCCTTCTTCTCCATACATAAATGCTCGCATTTGTCGCATTCCAGGCTTATACTTCTTCATTGCTGGTTGATTCTGACGAATATCTTCTTTTTTTCCCCGCTTTCTTGCAATGTATGGCTTTTCTCGCTTGGGCATTTCTCGTTCGCAGACTTCAATGTAATCTAACTGCACAAAGTACTCATCTCCTTTTTCTTTGCTGACAATATCGGATAAGTCCTCACTCAGTACTTCTCCCGCATACATGCCGACAAAAGATCCCATTGGCATATCATACAATGTACGGACTCCCCATCCCATTGAAGCAGTTTTGAAAACCTGAAGGGGCCAGATAGCACCATTTTGAGTCGTTCGGTTGGAGCAAGTTTGCTTGCATTTACAACTACAAAAGTAAGTTAAAAATGTAAAATTTTTATACTATGAAAGCGTCTCTTTCTATTCCAAGTTTAAAGTTTGAATCAATGTATTCTTTCTTACCCATTATTGCATTCAAAAATTCCGCTTTTAACTTGGTCCTTCAATCTCCTGAATTCATAGCCTTTGACTGGCAGCCCTTCATCGTTAAATTTTTTGAAAGAATATCCCTCCAGCGTTAATTGCGCGCATGCACACTTCGTTTCGTCCAGACAATTGTCTGTACAGTCACAACATTGCAAGAAACCTTCGTCGTCATTCACTTTCACGTCAGGTCCTAAGACCCTTCCTGCTATGTAATCAATTTTTGGAGGGGTTTCTTCATCAATGGAATTTACACAGAGAAGTGGAGCTAGGCCTTTTCCATCTGTTACGTCTTCACATTCAAATAGTGCCCTTACAGGAACAAACTTGCTAAGACAGTCAACATCGTAATCGAAGGAGAAATAATCAATCGAAAAATTAGATCCCGTTATGTCCAGGAATCGAGCTAGCTCATTTTCATCCCTCAGTCTCCTTCCACAAGGTGCTCTATAAATTACAGAATGCCTGATTCTCCTGCAGACTTCTCGGTTCCATCCAAACGAAAGAGGAATCACCAATGGATTTGCTTGTCTGGTTTCAGCCGATGGAACGAAATTAATTACGCATGACTCGTTACAGTTATGGGTAACGAAAGACTTTGGTTTTGGAGCAGTTTCTGGGATCTTGATTTGTTTGAGAGTTCCTTGGTACTCTATGCACAAGGAAGAGTCTAGTAAGTCAATTTTCTTTCGACTGGAATTTCCGGTGAATATTGGCAGATCTTCGTAGAAAGGAAAAATCTCGCTGGGGAAGTATTTGAGCCTTTCTTTGTCCATTTTGGTTAACGTATTTTGATGCTTTTCTTGCTGTTCCAAAAGTCCTTTAGAGACGGGCCGAAATCTTCCGGATCCTCGGTAAATCACTTCATATCGGCCACAGTTGATAAATTTTACTTTTGCCAAACTACAATAGACTTCAAGGGCACGAGCAATGCACCACATACTATTCAATTCGGTTGCCACAAGCTGTCCCACGGAAAGTTTTACCATTGGCCAGTCCGGCCACTTACGTACATAAGCTTCTATGAAGTCGTAGGAATTAGGATGAACATCTTCCCATACTTTAGGAGAGCTTTTGTACACAAGTCTGATGTTTTCCCCACTAATGTAATTCGCATATCCACCATCAAAAAAGACGAGATATCTATTATTGCTAATTCCCTTCGCTGGTTCTGCAACAACTCCAGCGTAAAATAATTTGTTTAAATCTGAATTCCCTGTGTTGTCACATTTCGCGATTATTCTAGCGCCAACTGGAAGGAGACTAGAGCATATTTCAGTATATGCCATCTCTCTCAGAGTAAGTTGTCTGCCGATTTTAACAGAGCTGTTAGGGCCCTGGATCCATCCAGCTGGCATTCCATTTTTTGTGAGAGTGGGTTCATACTGAACAATGTATTCTTCCTGCAAGAAAAGAAGTCATAATACATATTACGTTAAACCGTGGTAAGAGTAAGATAACTTTTAAATGCAGTGAGACAAAGAAATAATGTAAACCTCATTCGTAACTTCATTACGAAGGATTTCCACAACTGTTCCTTTCACCCAATGCCATAAAAGAGTTTCATGCATTGCGAAGACTTTATCACCAACTTTCGGTGGGGGTCTGAGAATTTTTTTCATGGTTGGAGGTCTCCCGCCTGTCGGTACAATAAAGAAAGAATGAAAAGCAAATTATTTCGTGATTCTGATTTTTCTCAATATAAAACACGCCCTCTTTCTCATTCACGATTCAAACATACCAGCTAGGGGGTCCCTTGGAACTCTCTCTGGAAAAGATCTTTCTTCCCGCACGGCTAACGTTTTCATGGAGCCTTGATATATTTGGATTGAATTCCTCCCTAAAAACTGTCCTGAAACCTTTCCACCATTTCCTGCGGTCCGGCTTTCCAGTATCGCAGGCTCATACTGTGAATATAACAAATTCAACGGATTCAGCATTTATTACAAGATACAAGAATTTTGTTATAAATATTAGAGGAATGAATTCATGAAATAGACGTTAATTCACATTGTACATACCTGCTCCATCGGCAATCGTTGATCGTTCATGTTATCTCTTTCAAGACCCTCCAAATTCTCTCTTCCATCAACTTCGATAACGACGGTGTCATCATCAGAAGGACCCAACACATTCTTACAAGTAATCTCACCATTTTTGCAACCTTCATTCGAAACATTGACAGTGGTTCGAGACGAAATTGAACGATTGTCGTTAGGAATGCCTTCCATCTTTTTTTAATCACTGATTTTAAACGGCGAGAGGAAACACAATAGCACTTGAGGTTGTCTTCGATAATTAATTCTAACTTCTTCACTTCAACGATCAAATATATTTCAGACTAAAAAACACTAACTATCTATCTATCCCTTTCAAATGATTTGTACAACTTTACGTAATACATACGTAATAGTTCACTTTTTTTGCAAGCAGATGCATTTAATGACAACGCAATTTTTTAACTGCAGACGGTGGATCTTGGATTGATGCTTTCATGTCGCTCAAAAACATGTATTTTCTAACTCCCTCCGACTTGTCACTTGTCACCGCAAACTTCCCATAAACAAATTAATGTATCGTCTCTGCTTGTCAAGCTACGTATCCGACACCACCTCAATTCAAAATGTCATTTGTACATCGCCCCACTACACACTACTTGCACTACTCCGACTGATTTCGTTTCATGTAGACTTTATAGTATGGTATTTTTGCATATAGCAGCTAAAACTGTGGATTGGTTTCACGTTTGACCTTCTCTCTCATATCGTTATCGTCGCATGTCGCAATTTATTGGATAGAATGTAAAATGTACGAGAAATCAAATCATGCGCAATTTTGATTGGAAGTTACCCAAATTTGACGACACGAAGAATAACTTGGATGATTTGCAAAGTTGTCGGACGGCGTGGAACCACTTCTTATACATCATTTAAATAAGTATTTAAATTGTGTCAATTTTATTTTCATTATGGGCAATCATCATGACTGATTTATAAACAATGCATAATTAATAAAATATACATTTTTAATTTCCTACATTACATTGGTATTTTAAAGATTATTTAAATTAGATACTAATGCATTTAAGATTATTCATTCACGAAGTTGTGGGAGGGATTAATTTTGTTGGTATACTGTTCTCCAGCTACTTACTGTCAGGACAGCAAGGGTCACAAGGCCCAGCAATATTTGTCCTTCCGCCATCGGTAATTGGCACTTGGAGATCCAGATTCCCGTGACACTTACCAGGGCATACAGAAACCGACACACATGCTAAATCCTTGGGGAATTCCCATTTGAATACAGACCCATCCTGACAAGTGCTGACAATGTAATCACTGAGAGGACTGAATCTAACCCTCGTGATCTCTGCAGAATGAAGACATCCCTTCCTCAGCAGCTTGGCTTCCTTGTAGCTCCACAGTTTCACAAGTCGATCTTGACCTCCAGTCACCACATAAAGTCCACAAGGGCTCACATCCACAGCCTGTACAGGATCCGTTTCTGAGGCAAAAATTTCCCGAACTGTGGATCCATCGAAGGCTTCAAAGAAGCAGAGTTTCCGGTTGTGGGTGACACTCAACAGTTGGCACGAGGACGGATGCCATGCCACATCCAAAAAGAGAGTATCTTGAAGCATTAATGCAATCCGTATCTGCTTTTCCATACACCAAACGATCACACTCCCGTCACCACTTGAACTCGCCACTTGCTTCCCATCACTGCGCATTCGGAGTCCAGTCACTGGTCCAATGTGCTCCTTCATCACAGCAATTGGGGTAAGCTGATAAGGACAAATACTCCAAATCCTCACCTGACCTTCTTCCCCTCCAGTGACAAGAAAACGGTCATCGGGAGTAGTTACCACACCAGTGACGCCCCTCTGGTGAGCATGATTAATACTCCAGAGAGGACTCCCCGTTTGTGGCGTGTATGTCCTCACATTTGAATCATTCCACCCAGTGATAATTGACTTCCCGTCATTAGTAAAATGGAGACAGTAGCATGTCATGTTTGCCACATTGATCCTCACCAGCTCCCGCATAGCTTTGGAATTCCAAATCCGAACATCTTCATACGAACAAGTAGCAAAGACATCGGAGAAGCTTTTGGGGAAAGAGATATCATGAACAATCCCATAGTGGCTACTTGCCAGCATCCTTGGCTTGTCTAGGCAGCCCAACCGAGTGTTATAAATCTCGTTCATTGTTGACCCCACAAGAACATCTTGGTCCTTTACAAGTAAAGTGGTGACAGTACCCCTCGCACACATTTGCTGCCCTTGCTCCTGCACTACATAATCTGGTCCTCCATTCGGTCTACAGATTTGCCTGATGACTCCCTCCGTCACAATTCCATTTCCTCCACCGATAAGAAATGTGATCATATCTGGCTCCGGGGATGGGAGTAGCTTCAATGCGGTGATACCCCCTTTGTACAAATGAGCATTCTTCGTTTTCATTTCACACTTAAGTGGAAGCCTATTTATCACTGTGTTTATCAGCGGTCCATTTGTCGCAGGTCCTAGAGGATCCTGTCTGTCACAAGCCCAGCCATCTGCAGGGGGAAGATTCAGTTTCACTTTGACAATGTCTCCAGTTGTTGTTCCGCAGTAGGCATAGGTATCCGTGGGATCGATAATGACTGCGGTGAAGTCTCTCTTGATTTTTTTCAGATTTACTTTTTCAGTTCGAAGGCGCTTCTCCTTCGTGTCCAATATCCAGACTGAGAGATAATCATCGCCGCCAATGACCCACACATCATTCCTGGTATTGGAACATTGAACCGTTCTTGGGAATCCATTGCGACCTCGACAAGCTTGCATTCCACAGATAACCTTTTTCATCTCGACATCAAAGATGACCACGTTTCCATCATCCATGTTACCCACTGACATTAGATAGCGAGCATCGTTTGAAAACTTGACTGCATTGACGCGGGTACTGTGGACTGTGTGTGTTCCGAGGCGGCAGCCACTAAAGAAATCCCAAATGATTGTGGTCGCTTTGAAGCCCATGTAGTTCATACAGCCGGAGGCAATGAATCTTCCGTGGGGATCTAGGTCCAGACATGTGACATTATTTCCGTGGCCGATAAGAAATGTTTGGGAGCCATTGCTCATGTCCGCTTTGATGACATTGGATCCGATTGCGTAAACAAGTTGAGGTGTGCAGGGATGAACGTGAAGACCACTTGGAGTGCCAATTTTGCCTGGTAAAAAAAGTTAAAAGTTTCAAATTTCAGATGAAGCGCAAGTTATCAATGTAATTAAAAATATGAAAGTAAAATGCAAAGTATCCTTTACCCTCATAGCCAATGGTAGAGATGAGGGGCAAGGATGCAGCTTCATACTCAGCGTTGCAAATCTCCATCTTCTCCTACAGAAAGGGGAGATCCAGACTTGATGAGTTTAGTAAAACTTGAGAGGAAGTAAATGTGTGAGCAAATAAATATTTTTTAAATTATTGTGGATGCTCGATAGGTAAGCAAGTAATGTGAATGTTCGACATTGTGAAGTTGTGGAAAAGTCAGATAAAATAATATATTTGTTTGCACTTCCAATAACAAAATTATTGATCAATCTGTCGTTATGGCGTGCGGGATGCGTGCGTTGCAGGTGGGGTTTAGGGAGGGTGGTGGTGGTGGTAGCTCGTATTGTACTTGTATTTCAGCTAAAACCATCATCGGGTAGGGTAGGCTTCTTATTTCCTCACTTGTGTAAATGCAGAGGGAGAATGGCACTGGTTACATTGATAGTGAAGTTACTCTTTGTATTATTGTTGTCCATAAAGAAGTTGTTGTGAAATCAGTGCAGCCAAGTCTAATTCATTGTGAGTTAAATACGTGCAATAATATGATATTTTAGTACTGTAAATAGTCAATGGGAAGAGTGGAAATAAAGCCGAATATGCAAGGATGAAATCTTTTGTTCTTAAAAGAATTAAACAAAACCAGTTTGATTTGGCTGAGTATGATTAATAAAGTTAACATTAATAATGATTTACAATTAAAAATGTGACAAGTTAAGATTTATTTCTAGTATTTGAATATTGAATATTACGCATGCAAATTATAATTTGTATCTGATTTAAAAAGTATTGAAAACGAAAGGAAACTAACAATAATAAGGTAAGGAAATTCAACGAAATGAATAAAATATTGAAGTTTTCACAATTATTACAATTATTTATCTGCAAAAATTTGATCGATAGCGTTTTCAAAATATCCATTCGCACTTTTTACTCTTTCCAGCAACTTCAATGTCTTCTTGGCTTGCTTCTCCAAATCTTGCATAGCCCCGACAGGAAAGCCCTCCGCGAGATTATTCCACTTATTCCCTGGATCCCTAATCATTGGCTTGGAGTAGTTCTTCAAACCAACAGGTGTTTTGTCAGTGTCCTTGTTCAATGAAATGTCCAACGTTCGGAAGTTACTGACTGCCTCCAGAAACCGTCTAAAACCGGAAATGATGCAGCGGTTATTTCCATTCCGTTTGCTTCGTCTAGTTTGTTGGGCATTGATTGCAATGACTGCTGTTATGATAGATTTGGCTGGCACATACCCATGTTTCTTCAAATCAATCGAAGCAACCCAGCGTTTGGCAAAGCGAACGATATCCAAGTTGAATTCGTCATCCACAAAGTCGCTCATTATTTTTACTGTTTTCTCCGCGAAAGAACTGCTTAGCAGCTTGTTTTCTTCCAGGCTAACACTTTTTGTCGACTTGAGAGCCTTCTTCTGCTTTTCATCCAGGGCAAGTTCAGCAAGCTGGGCTTCTACCATTCCAATATCGCAGTTACTCCAGGGGGTTGTATTTGGCACATGATTTTCCGCAGCGAGCAGGTCAACATTTATGTCACCGAACGAAGATGACTCCACTTTGAATTGGAGGGAAAACTTCGTTTCTCTTATATCTGAAACTTCATCCACGTCCAACAAGATGTCTTCAAATTCTTCGTATACATCTCGAAAAGGTGGCTTCCTATAATTAACGAACACAACCAAGTCCAAATCTGGATACACTTCTTCTCCATCGGCATCCTCAAAACAGATCGCTGTTCCATGGCCTATACTTCCGGCGGTTATGGTACGTCCAATTTTTATCCCACGGCGGGATCCTTCTTGTTTCAAATTCTCAAAAATTAGGTTTTTAATCGCCGTCATTTCTGTAAGGTACTCAGCGCTGGGTGCTAAACTTTCTGCGAGGTCTTCAAAATCCTCTTCTAGCTCCTTACAATATGGACCCATACTGGTAATTCTATAATAGTAAATATAAAATTTAAAATGAGACAATATAGTGCGCAAATTATTTTTAGTTTCGTTTCAAATTAAGTAAACTAAAATATTATGTGGTTTAGTTCAATAGGCACAATAAATGCTTAAACTATTTACATATTATATGTTATAGAAAGCTTACGTTTCGTTTCTCGACTTTTAAAACTACAACTTTTTCAACACATTAAAACTTTCCTTGCTTCTTGAAAAATTGGTTATTTATCGTAAGAGTTATTTCCGCAACGAATTTAAATCCTCGATGGACAAGTACTGATTTGTCACTAGTCTTACATTGGATTAAGTTGGGTTTATATAGCATGTAGTTAAAGTATATTATTTTTCTTGAGCTTAAAGCATGTGACAAAACCTGTATCGCTCGATAAAAAAAGAAGCAAACGATTACTTCATTACGCAGGCGGATGATAAAACGTTTGCAAATTGCATTGTTGATATATCCTGTACCTATTAACAAACAATAGACTTAGTAGTGTTATCATAATTTATGATCCTTTAATTCGATCGATTTTCATTAAAATTGATGCGAGCTGATCTGATGATGAGTAATGCAGCAAACGAGTTTTCATGCAACAGAAGAGTATATAGTGCTCGATCGATTACGTTTGAGCCTACTATACTCCATGCTGTAGTTTTCGCGAATTGCAGACATGTTTACGTATAGAGATGTGACCATACCGCTTTGTCTTACTGGCTTGCCAAGTTGCCAATTTCATTGCCATGTAATATGCACAGCGTTAAGTTAATTGAAGTTGGTGTAGGTAATATATACTTTTTAGCCAATATTTGTAGAACGGAATGATGCTATGCTAGTAATAAGTAAAAAACATTGAAGCCATTGCTTTGCCGTACGTTTACGCTGAGTTTGGAACAAAATCTTTTACTCTTGCATGTTACAAAAATGTATAAGGTTTTAACAAATAAAATTGCATGCAAAGATAACTGTTATCCAAACAATGTTTCAGAAATTGTATTCAGACACAATTCAAAGGACATTTTACTAATGTCAAGTCAAATATGAAATGCATTAAGGCATGACGCCATAATATACTGTATTGAAGCATGAACTTTTTGTTTGGTTATGAAGCTGGAGTAAATGTCTTTCTCTAAAACACAGGAATAAGATCAAGTATAGGATAAGACGACATGCCAGGAAAGTCTTGAAATTCCTGGAAAAACGAATTGAGATGGAGTAATAAAAATTGTCGTCTCGTCTTCATTTTTTCTTAAATGCCATTTCAACCCAAAGCAATGAATGTCAAAGGGGCTATACGTTTTTATAAAGAATTTGATATCATCATGTGGCAAAACATTATCGTTGAAAGTAAAACATTGGGCATTGTGACGGGTTAGGTTTGTTTTGTTTCTTAAATCTCCAACTTTGTGCGGAGCCAGTCAAAAAATAATTAACCCACTTGATCCTTTGTGTTATGTTTGTACAGAATAATAAAACGGCATATTGTGGCAGGAGAATGAAGCTTGAAAAAATGTTTTCATGAATTTTCATCACAATTTATGTAAAGATACAGTTCATATTATATTCAGGGTTATGCCGTACTAAAGCTATTGCGTCATCATAAAGCAATCCAAAATATTGTCTCCGACATCCACCCACATCCTCAAAAATCGTAGATTTTATCATCGTTTAATTAATTTGCTTACTAGGTAATTTTTAAATGGTTGCTTTTGTCCCTGACTTTAGTGACTACACAACCACGGCATTTTTTTAATGATGGCATGAAAAAGTTTGGACATCATTTTGATCGGCATTCCAGACATTAGGATTAGATAATTATATGAAATACTATATAGTAAATACCTTGGATGATGACAATAGGTTTTAATTTTGTTGTCAAAAGTTATGTTAATACACACGAAAATTATGTCTATTAAACTTTTTGGTTTGCAGGTTATAATGTCAGATTACTCATACTTAAAAATTATCGATTGCCCATAGTAATTCAAATTATTTCATCAGTATTTAAAAAATTAATTTGATCAGTAGCACAACTGACGTACTTATCTATTAAAATGTACTTTTCATCAACTTTTTGTGATTTTATAAAGTGGCGGCTAACAAATTATTTACATTATGGTTACACTGATAAATAGTTGGTAATTAAATAATCAATGGCGAGTGGCAAGAGTTGAAATAATGCCGAATAATATGCAAGGATAAAATCTTCTGCTTTTTAAATTAAACAAACTAAGTTTGATTTGGCTGAGTACGATTAATAAATTGATGATGTGATTTACAATTATTAAATATAAATGTAACAAATTAAGATTTATTTCTAGTACTTGAATATTAAATATTACACATCCAAATAATAACTTGTATCTGCTTTAAGATTTCAACTAGGAAAGAAACAACACTATTAAGATAAAGAATATGAACGAAATGGATGAAGTTTCGACATTTTTACAATTATTATGTAAAAAGATGAGATGGATAGCGTTTTCAGTATACCCACTGCTATTTTTAAATCTTTCTAACATTTTCAATGTCTCTTTAGCTTGCTCCTCCAAATCTCGAATAGCCCCGACAGGAAAGCCCTCAGCCAGATTGTTCCATTTATTATTTCCTGGATCCATAATCATTGGCTTGGAGCAGTACTTCAATCCAGCAGAACCAGCGTCTTCGTCCAATGAAATGTCCAACGTTCTAAAGTTACTGATTGCCTCCAGAAACCGTCTAAAACCGGAAATGATACAGCGCTCTTTTCCATTCCGTTTGCTTCGTCTAGTTTCTTGAGCATAGATTGCAATGATTGCTATTACGATAGATTTAGCTGGCACATAGCCATGCTTCTTCAAATCAATCGATGCCACCCAGCGTTTGGCAAAGCGAACGATATCCAAGTTGAATTCGTCATCCACAAATTCTCTCATTATTTTTACTGTTTTCTCCGCCAATGAACTGCTATCCAGCTTGTTTTCTGCCTGGCTAACGTTTTTTGTCGACTTGATAGCCTTCTTCTGCTTTTCATCCAGGTCAAGTGTAGCAATCTCCGCTTGCACCATTCCAACATCGCAATTGCTCCAGGGCTTCGTGTTTGGAACATGATTCTCCGCAGCGAGCAGGTCAACATTTATGTCACCGAACGAAGATGACTCCACTTTGAATTGTATAGAGAACTTTGTTAGCCTTATATCCGAAACTTCATCCACTTCAGACAAGATGTCTTCAAATGCCTCGTATACCTCGCGAAAAGGTGGTTTCCTGTAATTAACGAACACAACCAAGTCCAAATCTGGATACACTTCTCCATCGGCATTCTCAAAACAGATCGCTGTTCCATGGCCTATACTTCCGGCGGTTATGGTGCGTCCAATTTTTATTCCACGGCTGGGCCCTTCTTGCTTCAAATTCTCAAAAATTAGGGTTTGAATCTTCGCCATTTCTTTTAGGTACTCATTACTGGGTGCTAAACTTTCTGCTAGATTTTGAAAATCCTCTTCTAGCTCCTTACAATATGGACCCATACTCTGTAATAGTGAATATATTTAAAATTAGAATACATAGTATGTAAATAATTTTTTGGCTTTGGCTTGTTTCAAACTAATTAAGCAAACTAAAATACGTAGTTTGGTGCAATAGATGCAATAAATGCATAATATGAATACACTATTACATTATAGAAACTCACGTTTCTCGACTTTTAAAACTATAACTTTTTCCACGCTTATAAGCAAAATTTTTCTTGCTTCTTAAAAAATTGTTTATTTATCGTAAGAGTTATTGCCGTTACGAATTTAAATGCTTCATGGATAAGTACTGGTTTGTCACTAGACTTATTTGGATTAAGTTGGATTTATATAGCATGCTTAATATTACATGCAGTTAACCAACGCAAGTGACAAAAACGACAGGTGCTTTATCGTGTGGTAAAAACGAAGCAAAACGATTATTTTTTACGCAGACAGATTATAAAACGTTTGCAATTGCATTGTTGATATAACCTGTATTTACCTGTTAACAGTTCAATAGATGCCTCTACACTAGACTACCTCAAACCTCACTTGATATAGAGTATTTGGTAGTGTTATCGTGATCCTTTAAATCGACCAGTTTTCATTATTTATGCGAGCTGGTTGTGAGTAATGCAGCAAGTGAGTTTACATGCATCTGAAAAGTATAGTGCTCGGTCTAAAGTAATCGATACTGTCGTTTTCGCGAGTTGCAGACATATTTACACTTACGTATAGGTAGGCATATATATTGCAAATTGCAATGTGACCAGTGGCCATACCGCATTGTCTTATTGACTTGCCGATTGCATGACCATGTAATACGCACAGCGTTAAATTAGTTGGTATGTAATTTTTTAAACAATACAGAATGCTATTTTGCTTGCCTATGCTAGTAGTATTTGCTACTTTGCCAATGCTACTTTGCTGGTAATAAGTAAAAAACTTTGAAGCCATGACTTTGCAGGACAAGCACTCACGCTGCACTGGGAAGGAAATCTTTTACTCTTGTTTGAAATAAAAAAAGGAATAAGATTTTAACAAATAAAAATTGAGTGTACAGATAACTGTTATTCATGCAATATTCCAAAAATTGTATTGTTACATAATTTAAAGGACATTTTATTAATGTCAAGTCAAATATGAAATGCATGAATATATACTGTATTGGAACATGAACTTTCTGTTTGGTTATGAAACTGGAAACACCTTTCTCTAAAACACAGGAACGAAACGATCAAGTTTACTAATGCTTCATGACTCATGACGGCATGGTAGGAAAGTATAACTTTAATTTCTTGGAAAAACAAAATAGATATTGAGTATTCGATATTATGCTCGTTTTCATTTTTTCGTAAATGCCGTTTCAACCCAAAGCAATGATGGAGGGGCTATACATTTCTATAAAGGAATACATTTTTATAAAGAGAAATTTTCTATCATCATGTGGCTAATTTGTATCATCATTGACATCATCTAAATTTGTGTAAAGCATTGGGTATTATGACAGGTTAGGGTTGTTTTGTTTTCTAAATGTCTAAGTTTGCGTCAATTCAGTCAAAAAAAAACTTATTTTCATCACAATTTATGTAAATATACAATTCACCTTATATTTAGGATTATGTCAAACTAAAGCTATAGAGTCATCTTAAAGCAATTCAAATATTGTTTCTCCGACATCCACTCACATCTTCAAGAATTGTAGATTTCATCATCGTTTTTAATTAATTTGCTTACTAGGCAATTTTGAAATGGTTCCTCTAGTCCCTGACTGTGAATCCCATCCTAAACTTTACACAACCATGGCATTTTCTTGATGATGGATGCATGATAAACTTTGGACACATCATTTTTGCTCTGCATTCCAGACATCAGGATAAGATTAGTATATGATAATGATATAATAAATCTAGTTGATAATACATTGGAAGATGACGATGACGAAAAGCTTTAATTTTTTGTAAAAGTTATGTTGATATACAGAAGACAATGATGTCTAGTAAAATTTTGGGTTCAAAGATTATAATGTCAAATTACTCATACTTAAAAATTATCGATAGTCCATATTTCAAATTATTTTATAAGCACATAAGTATTTTTTCTAAATAATTAAGAAATGCAGTTGCGCCAGTGTGTACACTAAATCTCTTACAAAATGCAGACCATCAGCATTTTTTGAATTTTTAAGCGGCGATTAACCAAATTACATTGTGCCTTAAACTAAAAAGTAAGAAGCCATTTAAAAGCTAGACTTTAAATCTGAAATTTATGACACCAATTCCGTCATGGCTATAATTCCCATATCTCAGCACTTTTGTACGCAAATTATAAAGTACGTCACGACCAGTCCAACCATCTATTTGAAAAATAACGAAAGTCAATTTAAAGCTTAGAGTAGGTATATTATTGTTATGATTGTACTCAAAGAATACGTAAAACTAAGAATATATAGAATGGATTAGTACAGAAAGTCAATTATTAAGTAAAAACTTACATTTCCAACCACGTTAAAAGTAACTGTGAAAACATTCCCAACTTTAATACCAAAAGTTTCATGAGTGTTTAGTTCGTCCAAAATTATGTGCAGTTCATTGCACGGTATGAGATATCGATTTTCATCCCGCTTCAGCCACTCCTTAAACTTGCATATCTTTTTAAAATTATTATTTCATTAAACTGAAGAAAATTTGTAACCCCATGCTGAAATGAATTAAGGCAATTTATATAAATACCTTTAGACAGCTATCTGCTGAGAAATACCACATCGCACCAGTGCCCAACAAGAATGTTAGTATATGATGAGCCAATCTAGTAATATTATCCCCGACTTCCTTTCCTTGAACAAAAACAAAAGCATCCCCTAAGCTCGTCGAATAGAAGAAAATGTTTTCGATCAAATGACAAGACACATTGACTGACACCATAGCATTTATCAGTTTAGAAATGCGTTGAAGTGTATGGTACTGTGCAAACATAACCTTTCGCTCCAGACCAGTTCTTTTTTCCTCTTCTGAGTTGCTTAATTGCTCAGCAAAGTAACTGGCTGCAATCCAAAGTGTTCCAGCGGAGGCTAAAATAAGCATTTCAGGAATAAATGCAAAAATATTTCTCCACATAAATCCCAGAAATCCCAAGCTGGCCAACATAACTTCAGCGAAGCTTAGATCTCCATGATTTTCTTTATAAGCTTTCCAATCGTGTACTTGTGATGGTGGCTGAAATAGAAGAGACTCTCTCGAAAATTCATACATTGCGTGCCACCAATTGTCCCCATTTGACCATATAGCAATCGACTTGACTCCATGCAATCCATATCCCGAGCGAATATTCATTATCATTAGAAATATGTAGATAATTAGAACCGTTATAACTCCAACCCTTTTAGTGATGAGCCAGAGAATGCTAGGAAATTTAACGTTGGTTGGCTCAACCAAGGAACAGTTTGTTAGATAATTTAGAATTTCAACGAAACAATGCTGGTGTCTCCGGAATCTCCACATAGTTGAAGCTTTTATTACAAAGCTACAGATTGATAAAACTAAATCGAAATACGTATTCGGGCTTCTGAATGTGCTTTGATTTGGATAGCTTAGACGGATTTGTAGAAATGACCAGAATAGACTGAGAAACGCTAGAATACCGGACACCAGTTTTTGAGGCAGCCATTCCTTGATTTCCACTCTTATCACTCGGTTCATGTATTTATCCCGGATCCAGATTATACGAAAGGGGCATGCTAAGAGAAAATAGCTGAAATTCAAGTAGGCTTTCAAGAATATTCCCAGGCTCAAGTTTTGATGGCATTTTGAGTTTACAGATAGTGCAACGTGTGTAGTTTTCTCATTAAAGTTTTCCTTGATTTTCTTTGGAGTCATTTTTCTAGTTCTAGATAATATCGACATTTGTCAAATTGAGTGGAAAGCTTTGTATAAGCTTTTGATATATTATTCTAGATACTTTTGTATAGTAAAGTTTGTTTACCTAAGTAATGAAAATTATTTTGAAGTGGTTCCGAACCGGTTTATTTGCTCATAATCACGCGCCATATCTAAAAGATACATATACCTATGCACAGTTGGGGATTCATGATTATTCATTTTAAATATATTATATTGTTGTGGTCGCAAATAATGATGTCAGACATATTCGGTTTTATTAATATTTTAATTAGATAGCTTTATGCGTATGTATTCGGTACAAATACAAATAAAAGCATTTGACGATATAAAGTCATTTACTAAATTAAACGAATATAAATAGGTCTAGAAGTAAGTTGTAGGCTTCGCCCAATCATTATTGCTTTGAAAGTTGAGAAGTCAATTTAGAAATATAGATTTATATTTCTATAGACAAACATAGATATTATTAGTAGACTTGGATTTCATAACATTGAAAAATATATTGGTAAATAGGGAAAATTCCGATGCAGCTTGATACATTTTGTTCCATAATAAAGCTTTAATAATGCTCAATTTATCTAATTATTATGTGCTTTACTTTACCTGCTATGAGTCAGACGTAAATGAGCGTGTACCTTGGTAGTTACTGCAGATCGTTGCGTATACCTACCTACGTAACCTTACTGTAAACTACATCTATATGAGATGCGAATGATAGAGCAAAGTCCAAAAAATGTACAGAAAAAATTGTGATATTGGGAGCGCAACTGAAGATCTCTAATTGGAATACATAGATGGAATGGAATCTAATAGCCAGATATTTTCTACTCGTCATCGCACAATTTTTAAGCATTGCATATTGCAAAATCATTTTTTGCTTATTTTACATTTTTTATAATGACATAATATGGGGTATGTTTGCATGCTCGTAATAGCACGCATCATATAAATTACGAATACTGCACAATATTCATTCCTATGCTGAGATGGACTTGCTTTGTTGATATAATATAAATAATATAAATAATGTGATTTTCAAACTACATGGGCAACCAAACTATGCATACTTATCATTTTTTAGAGATAACAAAGCTGTATTTGCTCACACGCTCAGGTGTCCACCTGGTTGATTGAAGGTTATTAATAGCCAACCAACTCAATTGACTTACAATGTTACAATGGAATTCGCGTCATATACATTAAGATTTA
>JAQIXW010000752.1:0-25087 GCA_034700685.1 Willowsia buskii
AACACCTCAGCTGATTTGAGATTCGTAATCTACGCATCAAAAACTATATTTGTGCAAATTTTCAGCGAAATCGGAGACAAAAAAATATTGCCATCAGATACAAATCTTTATTAGTATAGCACTTGAATATAATCAACAACAAACTAGTCGCACCGTAAAAACGTATAAAAGTTAACAAATACATATTATATTCATTGAACAAGTTCAGGATTTTTTATGCCAATCCAAGTTTTGATGACTTTCCGCTACCTTTTTGTCAACCAGAAGTTTTGTCCACAAGCATCGCATATCACGATCCAAGTAGTTTCGTGAGAGGTGAATTATAGGTCTGGAAGACCATAAACATAATATTTTCATTTCATAATAGAAACCGAGTAGATTATCCGAATTGATTCCACAGTGATTCCACAGTGATTCCGTACGCCCATCCACTGCAGTAATCAGGAAAAAATTCTTCCGGCCACTCCTCCAATGTCAAATAGAATTTATCTGTCTTATTTCTTTGAGGCGTTGTCTTAATTATTGGAAAGCAATGAAAATTTGGGGAGCCATTTGAAAATGTTGGTGAAAATGTCGTCATCTGTCTTCAAGACGAAGAAGGCGTTCTGGCAAAAGTTCAGGATCTATTTATAATAACCCATGAGATGTTTGTAGGCGAGATTGTGATAGATATCCACAAAATTAGTGACGACAAGGTCACCGAATTTTCCTTGCTCTTCCTCTAAGCTGTGACTGGCAAGTTTTTAGGATGAAGCTGGTTTGCCCAAGAGGAAAACCCGACGAACATCCCAGTTTCTGCAAGTGTCCTTAATGGAAAGCCACGTTTTTCGGATTGTTGCACGCTCTTTGAAGTGATCCCTCGCTGTATGAATCAGCACAGGAATTAGCCGGTTGGTATTATTCATCAGTTTCCGGCAAATTGAGTCATCTTTCATAAGCCATTTGAAATCCGTTAGGTTGAGAAGCGTGGGTGTCTGCCATGTCATGTCAGAACCTACATCGTTCAGAACCGGGTTGTAGTGCACGAAATTAACAATGGAAACTTAAAGTTGGTCAATCCAGTTAATCAAATATCAATATACCCACTGAAAAACATATTATGAATTTTATGATTTAACTGATTGGTTTGATTAATTTTATTTCAAGATCCACAAACACAAAGGTAGTACAAGTTTGAAAACAGAGGATTTACAACGCCATCACCAACTGGGTAAAGTTTTGAAATGCGAAAAAAAAGTAGTATGTAGTTGTTGGAAACAAAACAAGATCATTCTGCTTGGACTAGCTCGTACTCGTTTCGAATTTGCTTAAATTGATTGATCCTGATTTATTATTGATTGCTGCTCAGTTTTTATGTGTTTGTGTGCGAAATCATAGTAAATTCATTTTGAAACAAATGTTGCTGTCTGATTTAATTCTTGATTCTACATTTTTTGCCTAAAAATGGCTCGTATACGCTTTTTTAAGTATATACTTTCATTTTCATCTAATTAGTAGTCCTTATCTTAATGGGACTTCAGGAACTTTTTATTTGTAAGAATATAAAGATCTTCATGCATATCATATAATTTTCTCTATCCTTCATCAAAGTATGGAACACTCTTTCGTTATATATAATATTTATCTACCTGGTTTTTACATCGAGTGTGGTGCCAACAATGGGTTTTATATCTCGCCGAGTTTGTCTCTTCACTGGGAACACAACTGGACCGAAGTGCTGATCGAGGTGGACCCTGCACTGCTGTTAAAAGATCTGAAGCGAAACGCTTGGATTATCAATGTCGCTCCCTGTCTTACCAATTATTCTGATGAAATAACGTCGTTCAAAGGTGGAGGCAGGGGAGAGGCCTCCTGACACAGATATTCATTTTCACTTCAATAATATTACCAAGTGCTGTGGCGAGATAAGGATGTTCTGTTCAATTTGTTAGTTGAACTATTGCTCGATTCACCTGGGTATTTTTGGCAGGCTATCATTTGATAACATGACTATGACCACCATCGGTGTAAGTGAAAGTTGTACATCAGAGTTGTATGAAAAATAAACCTGACAACAGGATATAGGGAACTTGCGACCATTGTGAAGAAAGATTTAGCATAATACGCTTTAATTAGGCAATAATAAACCAAATGGGGTGTTATGAAGACTTAAAACACTGATTCTCATGTTGCCCCAAATCGTTTATTGAAAAACATGAAATTTGCCTTCTCTTGATAGTCGCGTTCGAATGATATCCCACATGCTCTGTGTTGACGGTGAAAAAATTGTCCGCTATAACGGTTGCCGTTAGCCGTTGGACCCCACCTTCGAACTTATGCAAGCGATAATGATCAGAAAGCCATTGCAAAAAACAGAATTCAAAAATTTGCTTTTGTTTAGACAGCAAAGCAAAAATAGTGGAAAAACCATGAGGACTGTTGTAAATCTTGAAAACGCAATTTAAAATGTAAGGTAAAACTTAAATTTGCATACATTGTTTATTTTAATTTCATTGTATTAACACATCAATTCCAAAATGTTGTGAAAATATAGCTAAAAACAAAATAGTTCACGATTGTTAGTTCTTCAAACTAATAACGCAGGTTTCCAGTTGGAAGAATTTGTACCATGTACAATGAAGAATCAATCACAGATAACAGCAATAACACCGACCTCCCCACACTGACCCAAAGCTGAAACGGTAGCTATAACGGTCCATGGTTTTGCACCAACTATCTCGATCGTCCCACTTGTTGTGCCAGCATTTGGCGCTGGCTGAAGATAGCCCTTGTGAATCTATAAAAATCAAAATGGAGTTTAGCTAAGGAAATAAGTAATTAGTTAGTACTTTATTTTAGCAAAAAATTTATATGATATATATACGTATTACAAGGCATTTGATAAATTTTGAAGAGATAATCTTTGTTGGCCTTCTGAGAATCCTCAGTTTCCAGGTTATTTTTTCTCAGTTCCTTATGGGGGACCTGAGCTGAGGGTAATTTATTCAACTGAGTATTCTTAACATGGAAAGTGAGTATTTTTTTTCAAAAACTATTTTTATTATGCATATATATACACAAGAATGCCTATGTATGTAAATAAAACCTATGAAATTATCATTAGAAGAAGTATTTAGTTAATAAACTGCTGTAAAAACGGGATAACGAGGCCGCCTAAGTATAACCGTAGTAATATTGGTCGACAGTAATCACGAAAGACGATTCATGATTACTATTGATTATGTTAGACGCCAATATTTGATGGTTTAAGACGATTTTCGCGATCTTTCGCTACAGGGAGCTTTGTACAAAGCGGTCAATTAATGGAAAATGACTTGCTAACTGAGGGATTTCGAAAAAGGTATCACATGCTATAGGGTGTCATTTGAACAAGTTGATGCTCCCCGGTGAAAGGGTTGACCTAGGAAGCTGAAAATCAAAAGGCTTTGTCCCTAGGACCAATGAAACCTGTATACCAAATTTCAGTGAAATCAGTTGACGCGTTTGGGAGTTACCGTGCCTACAAACACGATTACTGTACAATACAGACTAATGCCTAACATAAATGTGTATCATATCCCGAATCTGCATTTGCTCCTGATTTTAAGTGTACATGTTCATCAAATTAGTAATTGGATTAGTCAAAATGCGAGTCACCCCGAACACAAAATGTTCCTATCAACTATGCTGAAAAACAAAAAATTCTGAAGCAACCGAAAATCAAACGAACACACGGTCTATAGATAAAGTGTTTTTTAAATTGATCTTATGCCAGGACGGAGAATGTTTTGGGAGAAGATTGAAGTTTAAAACTGTGATGGAAGAGCCAGTTATGTTTTCGGAATTTTGAAAGTCCGACCTGGTGCATCCGAGAATTCTTAATTTTCGTAAATACGATGACGTAAAGGACTAACATATTTAAATGGGTAACCATTATCTTTGACATTGTGAGTCCATCGAGCTTTGCGAATAATTTATTTACATAGAAACTATAGAAACTAGTTGATTATTTTCAAGTTTTCAAGGACATTCGTACGCGATTTAATTTTTTCTAAAGCTAAAAATTACAACAACATATCTTTTGATTTCCTTAAGTATTAAGTTTTTTTTATCTTGTTTGTCATTAGATTTTACAAATTGAAATGTTCTTATACAATTTAGCACGAAGTTTGCAAATTAGCTTGAATATTTGCCAATATCTGGAGTAATATACGGTTAACGCATCTAGTAAAGAATAAAATTGCATATTACAGAAACGTATAAAGGGTTATCATTTTATCTGCTTGCAACAAAAAAACCGTTAACTTTTCATACAATCGGGTGGCAGAGGCACAATCATTTATTTAATTTTGGTGACTAAAACTAAAGGTCATATTAAGTGTTTGCCTCAGTGGCGTCAAATGAGCATAGTTGCTCAAGTACGACAAAATAAATAAAATTGATCAAAATGACAATCATTTTAAGAAAGCGAAAAAAACTCATGTTTATTTTTCTTAGAAAAAAATGCTGGACAATATGGATTTCCAATATTTTTTGTAAACATCTTTATTATGCATTGAATCAATCTTCCACAACATAGATTGGTGCTATATTTATGACTAGGTTTTATAAGCGACATGCGATTTCAATAGCGAAATATTTTTTAAATATTTAATTTTCGTTTCTATAATTGCGTGTGAGAAAAAACTGGAACAAATTTACAACAGCATATTTTGTTATGCTCTGAGTTTATACCGCCTAATAAAAATAGACAGCAGTGATCTTACTATTTTGAGTATTGTAGATGTCTAGTATACTTGTTTATTTTATTTCAAATTCAACATAATTCAATTTCAAAATCCAAACTCACGGTTCAGAATCAAAAGATGCAAATTTTTAAATAGTAACATAACAGTTCAATTAAGCTTGCAAGTTTTATAAACTAATTTAACTAAACTAAGATTTTTACTAGTAAAATATTAGTACATATTACTACTAATTAGTACTAATATTAGTATTAGTACAGATAACAGCAGTAACATCAACTTCCACGTTGTTACCCAAAGCTGAAACGGTAGTCATAACTGTCCCAAGATTTGCACTGCGCATCTCGGGTTTCCCATTTGTTGTGCCAGCATTTGGCGGAGGCTGTAGATAGCCCTTGTGGACCTATAAAAATTAAAATGGTGCTTAGCTAATTTAATTATCAATGAAATACATTTTTTCAGTTAGAAATAAATACACGTACCGAGTTCTTCATCAAAAGTCCACTTGATTCTAGCAAATAAGCTTCAAGAAACCTTCGCTTTGATGACAAAGCAAAACGCACCCAAGTAAAGCGAAAAGAAAGAGCCCACGGATGCCCATCTTTTTAAGTGTATCACTTTATCTTAAAAAATTTGGGGTTAATATTGCAGAGTTTGGAGCCTTTGCCAAAATATTTGATTCGTGCTTTGTGAAGCGAATGTGTTATGGGTTTTGTCACAAAAGCGGAGGGCTTTATATATGGATGTTCCTGCAGCTCATCACAACAGAAAATGATGCATCGATATTTCGGGAAGTCATTTATTTTATAAAGCAAATTCATTGCAAATGCAAATCCTGGGAAAGAAAATTGCCTTCGTTTAGCATTAAATACCAGCAATTTTGTTTACCGTATGTATAAATCTTATGATTTCTCGCTTACCTTTCAGTTCAGGGAAATTAAGAACTCAACTGATTTCGAATGAGGTCAGTGAACTCAACTTACCGAGAAATAAGGAAGCTTACAGGAATATTTAGTCTGAATTCTGTTTTTTAATAATGACACTACACACATTTCGGCTTATCTTTTTATGAATTTTTATTTTGTGATAAGGAGAAGCGCATGAATGACGTGCAGTATTGGGACTGGGCAACATGTTAAGATTGAGAGGAACAATATATTTTTGTAAGCATTTGTTAGTCATCCATCATTGCCGGAGAATGGGGTGTGTTGTGTGTGAGTGATGTTGACATATACACGTGGCATCCTGTGTCATGATAAGGTGTACAAATTTAAGTCAATAACTTGAGCAATAAACATAACTGGAGCAAAACTAGCAATAATATTTATATTATCATTGAGGCTCATTTACCAGAGCAGAACTTTTGGGATTTTGGGAACTAAAATCATACTTTAGGGGCAAACTACTTGTTCTTGTTGGTCGTCACTTCGAAGAAATTGAACAAACAATGGACATTAAACTTTTATTGTTTCATTGTATAAGATTTTCAGATTTTCTATTTTCTACAGTTTTAAAGCTTTTACTTATGTACTTTCTTCATGAAACGGGTGTTTTTAGAAACATTTTATGTATGGAAAATGATAGTTTAATACGTGACTCTTCCCCTTGGCTTTTTGATCCAATATATTAATGTTACTGATTAGCAAACCCAACATTTGCTCTTCACACTCTTAATGTATTTATGACATACATATCAACGTACTTGTAACATACCAGCATTAGCACCAACATGCTCGATGACTTACGATTAGATGCAATATGCAATTGACAGCATAACCAAAACTGACTGACTTTCAATTGGTCTGTATGAAACCCTGGCGGATTTTAATAGTTGTATATGCACAATTTTATCTTAAACGTATTAAATCAAACGTATGTTTATGTTAAAGGATTTAAGGAGATTTAATACATAGTAAAGCGTCAAAACATTGTTTGCAACATTGATTTATTGATAACCATATCTTGTATAACGTTGACGCATCCGTTAGAAAATTTTAACAGACTACAGTTATAACATTCAACAATAAGTTGATATTAGTTACTGCTTCTATTGCAATATGTGTTTAACATAACAAATATATTCTTCTTTAAACAAATAAGTAAATACTACTTCATCTGGTAATGGAACGTTACAAAAAACAACAGTAACAACGACCTCCAATCTGTGACTCAAAACTGAAGCGTTTCTCATAAAGCCCCGAGGTTTTACACCAAAGGTCTCGTTTCTTCCAAATATTGTGCCAGCATTTGGCTTTACTTTTAGAAAGCCCTAGTTTGTCCATAAAAAAGTATGAAAGAAGAAGCAGTTTTAGAAGACTGACTAAATAATGGTAATAATAATTTTGAGTTAAAGCTGCACTTACGGTATTGCCCATCACAAGTCAGAAAACTCAAAAGTGAAGGAGAAGGCTCCTTATCGTTGCTATTGCATGATTCGACGTGTTGGCAAACAAAAATGCCAGTTAGTGTTAGCAAAAGCATGAGACTTTTCGTTTGCATCTTGTCTTGTAACCACTTGTCAGCTTTTGATTTTAGTATATTCAGTTAAAGTAGTGAAGCCTTTTCTATTAAAAATATTTGATAAATACCTAATTTTTGGAGTGAATACAGTCTCTGATTGTATAATTAGTCGACATTTCAAAGAAATTGAACAAACAATGGGCATTTAACTTTTATTACATAAGATTTTCCATTTACTACGGTTTTAAAGCTCTTATTCATATCAGGCATTTCGGTCTGCCGTCTAATTTCAAATTTCCCGCTTCCCTCCTCCCAAAAAATACCGAAGAACCAATCAGCGTAAAGGATGTGCTGGAATGCGAGATGATGATGATCTCGCATTCCAGCACATCCATCGGTATTTTTTGAGAGGAAGGAAGCGGGAAATTTGAAGTTAGACGGCAGGCCAAAATGCCTGATTCATATACACTATTAATCATACAAGTTTTAGGCATGGAAAATGACAGCTGGAAACGCGATTCTTCCCCGGACATTTTTGTTTCAAAATATTGATGCTACTACTAATAATAATTGAACTATTCTGAATTTCGAATTATAAATTTATAAAGTATTTTACTTTTGTTGCAGCCAACCTCAATTTTGATTTTGACATACCGTAAAATCTGATATAAACGCCTCTGCGGTATTACACGCCCCCCTTTATTAAGCGCCCCGGCGTCTACTAACTAAAAAGTCGACGGAGTACATTAAACCCCCCCTTTTATACCCGCCCCCCTCTAATAGACGCCTCCCAAAATTTTCCTTGCATAAATACCGTAACTGTCTGCAACTATTTCAAATGGCAAGTCCGGGCATGTAAATAGACGTAACAAAGAAGATTTATATCTTCACACTTAATAGTTGTTTGTTTTGTAGGTATATATGATGAATTAGTTGATTTGCTAGCTGTATGACATGCATTCTTTATGAAATATTCTGCATTCTCTTCGTTTTATCTTTTATTAATGCGTACGAATTAGAAAATGGTGAGGCTTAGCAAAAAGTGTACATTGCACATTGACTCATATTCAGCTGGAGTAAAATGCAAAAGTCGATGGAGTACTTCAGTCGCCCCCCTCTATTACACGCCCCCCTTTAATAAGCGCCCCGGCGTTTACTGACTAAAAAATCGACGGAGTACAATAGTCGTCCCGGCGCTTATATCAGATTTTACGGTATTTAATATTTAGCATTTTTATTTTTTGTATTTTATAAGTGTACAAAATCTTTCTAGAATAAAACGGAAAGCAGACAAAAAATGCTTGTAAAGAACTACAGCACTGATTTTTGCTGCAATTCTAAGCCGATGAAAATCTCTTTGGTGTTCTTTAATATAGGGCACTAATTTTCCTACGAATAACTCAAATGTAAAGTTAACAAAACATGCAAGCAAAAGAATCCCATGCACGTAAAATACCACCACGATATTGTCCCGAGTCGTTAGTTTTTTTGGTCCTGTGTCCAAATATCTTCTAAACACAATATTTTGATTAGATACTTTTCTCCAGAGAACCCAATCATACCAATGTTTTGCTATTCCAGACTGATGAATCCCGGCAAATTTAAAAAGAACATGGGAAATAGGCAAAGTAACGTTCGCCAAAGACCAACCAATCCGGGTCGGTAGAAGATTCATTTTACTCACACTCACTTTTCTTTCAGCTTCTTGTACTGTGTACTGACTACCATTTAACAATTTTCTTTTTAAATCCATCTTTAAATCATTCATTTCCGATCCCCAGCTAAAAAGTGCAATGTTTTCACAAGTCTTGAGGTAATTTACAAGCACTACACTTCCATTATCCATTTCATTTTTCCACTCGCCTACGTTAAGTCTGCGGATTTTATGAAGAATTTTGCGATATTTCTTTACAACTGGGAGATTTACGGCATTTGATAGAAGATTTTCTAAAATATTTTTAACTCTAGAGCTGGTAGCTTCTTTTCGATTTTTAAACCAATGAATTACATAGTTGTCATCAAATCCATATAACTCATAAAGTATTAGTTTAGTAGCATCACCTCCACCAGCAGATTTACAATAAATTGTGAAATTTTGTTTAGTCAAATCTTCAAATGTTTCTGGTTTTATACTAGGAACTGGTTGGGTTAGGTCAGTAATGTTTTTGCCTTTATATGCGTTGCTAAGAACCAAAAAGCATAAAATCCAAACTGCGCACAAGCATCCAAGAAAACCTGTTTTATTTGCAATGCTTACAATTCTATGTCCTTGCTCTAGTGCAACTGCAATTTGTATCGATAACAATTCCGATAATTTAATTGTGCTAGATAAGCAAGAAAACTTGTGACTCAACAGTAGAACTAGTGACGTAACAATTAATGTCGCTAGGATGTTTAGCCATGTCCACCTGTCAAAAGCAGATATATAGCCAGAAAGAGATAAGCTTTTAAAAGTTATCCCACCACAAGTAATATATTCTAATTTTTCATCCTCAATCAGCATAAGTTGTGCATCCCTCGTATGAAATCGGAGATCGCCCGGGTATGTGCGATTTTCAGAATTTCTAGTGAGAAAATAGTCATTTGTTGGGTAAATCTCCTGAAGAAGCATAAAATCTACGTTCATCCATGACTGGTAGTTTAGAAATTTTAGTTTGTTTCGATTATTCCAAAAATGGACGCCCATTTGACGCTGTTTACTTAAAAACTCGAGTGTCTTAATTTCACTGTGTTCGCAATGCCAATGGAAAGTTTTGATCAGTTTACTAATTATTCCTTTTATTTTGTAATCATATGTATCAAAAAACTTAAATTTGCAAATTTCTCTGGTACACTGACTTATCGTGAATAAGAAGTGAATCGACTGATCATGGTAAGCATCATCGTGAAACAGATAATAGAAATGAAGTGGAACTTTGCTTATGGAATTCATTGAGTCAAGAGGTAGATGAACTATTATTTCAGTAAAGTCGTTGGCAACAGCAAACGGCTTTAAGAAGCGAAGTATTTGACGACACCACGGTTCCACAATATTTTCCCATGAAAGCATAAACATCTGTCGGAATAGTAAGACTTCAAAGACATGATGTTTTTCTAAATTTAGAAAGCAATCTTCGGAATGTTTGTCGTGATAACATGATGGTTGTAAAGGGAATAAAAGATTAGTGAAATTTTCTGGTAAATGGGTAGATTTATGGTAGATGTGGGGTTTTCTTTTGTGGCTGATTTCAAGAATGTGATCATAGTTGGTATACAACTGAATTGCACAAGTGCACCGAATATATTTGGATGGAAAAGCAAACTCTTGGCCAGTTTGAACTCTGTATAATTCAACATCAAAATTTAGCATGCTTAGAACAAATGGTTGTCTTGGTAGCACCCAGTTCTCCTCAAACAATTGATGGGATGTATGAAAATGTATGATGTGAACTAAGCAAGCTTGTTCGGAAAATGTTCCGGTCACTTGGCCTATATCAAACTGTTTGCATTTGACTGCATAGAGTGCTAATAACAAAAAGCCTAGCAATATTGAATACATTTTCACATGGACAAACTACAGGTTTATGCTCTTCCAAATTTTAAAGGTTCCCAGTAGAAGGTTTTACAGTATTTCATTCACTAGCAGCAGCAGTTTGTCTTTAAAAACGGACAACAAACGTATTAACAAAATTTTGTTAAAAGGAACAATTTTAGATATTTTGATATCAAACACAACTGTAAATATTTGCTATTTAAATCTGTACTTGTAAAGTTTAACTTTTGTGAGTGTTAGTACCAAACACACTTTCAAATGCTAAGAATTTGTATATTCCAGTAAAATATTCTCCTACTGTAAATATCGCAATTTAAGATAAGGCTCTTTTTTTGTATGTTGACACATAATTCCTTCTTGACACAAGTTTATGATATCTTAAGCAATATTCATATAGCATTATACTGTATACTTTATTTTATTTTATTAATAGTTGTACCTTGCAAGTGTGCTTCATTACACAAGTAATAATTAAACAAAAACACTAATAGCGCTTATTTAATAAAAACATGTTATGTTAAGTTAAACACATAAGAAGAGAAAACCCTATTTATTACTTAAAGTAATGAAATTTTCTAGACAGTTACGTGGTCTGATTGTTTCCTAGACTAGTGGTGTGAAAGGAAATATTATACTCTGTGCTTCTCGACCGCAAATTTAGGACCCGCTAGTAGAATATAATTTAAACATTTAAATTTTTGAAATGCCACAAATAAAATCATTGATTACTATATTGCGAAATTTACACAGCTTTGGAATATAGATGAAATACTATCGTCGTAGCAAAACAAATCGTGAAGGGTAAAATGCGGACAGATGCTTTATAAGTTTGCTGGTATCTAGACGGAGAATAATTGCTGTTACTTGTTATCAAAAGAAATCACAAATAATGGATTTTCCGTAGTTGCATATAATGCACACCACGCATAACTGAAATAGAAACAAACACTAACAGAAATGACTAAACGAATGAATATAAGTAGTATCATTATATATGTGCTTATAGCCTAAGAAAAAGTACATGTGCAATACGTGTAAATTAAATTAAAAGTATGTATCATGGAATTTTCCGGGGAAAATATGCATTTATGCTGTAAAAATCATAAAATAGAACTGACTTGTAATGTACCGTTTCCTAACAAATTGAGCCGTAAATAGTGGGCAGAACTTTTTGTTATTGCTACGAAGTTAGTCCAGTACATTAAAGAGGAAGAACCAAAATTACAACCTGATGATTTTCTACTTCTTTTTCATTTTACAATATTTTTTGCCAATCCAGCCCTTTCTGCGTCATTGAAATAAAACTAAAATTTTAATTTTAATTTGCAATCATCAGCGGTCTGTACTTTTTCAATTTTCATTTTCTTTTTGAAAGTTCTCACATTCTTCGCGCACTTTAAAATAAATTGCAGAAACCTTAAAATAAAACTAGAATTATGAATTTTCTGTGTATCACGATCTTTGATTTCAAGGTATAAGTTTATTTAAATTAGTCATATCGAAAATTAAGCAGGAAAAGTTTGTAATATAATTGAAGCTACGAATCTTTCGGTTTTATTTTAACAATTCTAATGTGGTTTACACAACGCTATAGCAGGCAGCATGGCCTTTTTAAAAACTAAAATGTGAATAGTATTTCTTTTACGATTTTCAATTGCGTCTTCAATAAATGATGTGCAACAACTTTAGTTGCATCTATCTCTGCTTGCACAGATTTTCAGTGAAACGGGATGGTAAATGTCGTATGATCAAGAAAAGTAATCACAAGTAGCAACAATAACAACGGCCACCTCTCTCTGACCCAAAGCTAAAGCGTCGGTTATAGTGGCCCATAGTTTTGCACCACGCATCTCGGTTTTCCCACTTGTTGTGCCAGCATTTGGCGGTAGCTGTAGATAGTCCTTGGGAAGCTGTCAAAAGGGGGAAGAAAAAACAGGTTTAAGGCATACTGATTAACGTTTATACGTTACTAGTTGAAAATATACTTACGGAGTTCCGAATCACAAGTGAAGGGGGTAGGACCGTTTCCATTGCATGATTCGACCTGATGACAAAAAAGTATGCCACCAAGTATCACCAGAAGTACGAGACCTGTCGTTTTCATTTTTTGAAGGAATTCGAAAACTTTTTTTAAGAAGGTTGCTTGACCGGTTGGACTGCATATGTAAAAGGGATTCAAAACTCAAAATTTAAAAAGAATACGAATTGTGAGGCTGGTTACCATTACTATTTATATACATTTGTTTATCAATGCATTTACAATATCTATTAATGTATATCAGAATGTGCAGGGTGACATGATAGTTTTTAACTTATATTTTATCGTTAAATCCGTGAGAACGCTTGAATTTGATAATAACAAATTCGGAATTAAGTCTTGGTCAAACATGGATATTATTTATAACCAGAGTAAAGTTAACGACCAATTGAACAATCTTCCCATGGAAATATGATGCAAGCAACGAATATAATAATTACTCTTTAATAGCTTAAGTTTATGAGGTGAATGAGTTTATTTCTAAGTTTTCAAATGTGCTGGTGTACTGGAAAAAATATTTCACACGGGCTAATTGTTTGCATGGGTTTAGCTATCGTTTCATTTAATTACCTTGGAAGCTTTTTTAGGAAGGTGACCCGACTTATTTGTCAGACGGGACTCCTAGTATACTCTGTAATTAGTTATAATTACATATAAAATAACTATTCCACCAAATATCGGAAATGTGCATGCATAAAATATGCATTGTTTTAAGCTTTATTTCTTCATAATCGTAAAATGAAATGTAAACAGAGATTATTGTTATGATGAAGCGTTTTCAAAGTGCCTGCATTAGGATTACTTTTGTAATATTAAATGTTGAATGCAAATGTGCATTAAGATATTGTGGACAATCATAAAAATCCTCGAAAAAACGTAACCATCCCATCATACAGAAATTTTTAGTTAGACCAATAAAGAGCGAAGTCACTTATTTAAGATGCAAGAAGATGTAATCAAATTGAGAAAATATAGATAGTTCAGTATGAAAAACTTAACGCTAAACTGTACATTAAACTCGAACCATAAAGTCGTGGAAACTAATGTTAATAATATGTAGTATTTGTAATATTTTATGCAACCTTTTATCAAGATATTAATAGAGAAAGTGATTTCTTCCTCATTTCAGTTAAATAGAATTACCAGACATGTCTTAGCAAAGTATTTTTCCTGTAATGGGCTAAAATCTGCACTAAAACTCGTGAGTACGGGTATTAGCGGGATTAAATGGGTTTTCGATTTTTTACATTTTTAATGGCAGTAAATTTTATACCTATTAAAATCCGGACTTTTCCTTGCCTTTTTAATTTTTCTCCAAGTCGCAAAATCATGAACAGATTTGTACGCTGAGCAGATTCATGTAGTTTATAAGACAAGCCAAACTCACATAAAGGAGTTTGCTGTCTCTGATGCTTACATAAATACAATATTTTATCAATCGAGACATGAAACAGTATCTGAGCTTGATCTAGCACGAGTAATGTTAGTTATAGTTCAATAATCGATATTTTGACATTTCAGCTTTTATCTTAATGAGTACTCATTCAAACACAACTTGGTAAGATTTCTAATGAGAATGAAAACAGTTTTTGAGAAAAACAAACCGTGCTTACAGCTCGTGTAAAAGGAATGCTGTCGTATACTGTCCTGTATAGTTTGTTTTTCATTAGTGCGAAATCATATTTGCAACCTGAAGCAGTATAAGATCTTACAAGAAATAAATTGCAACTATTGACTGTTTGATATTCTAATATTTTAAACTCATTTTATAAGCACACGTTCTAAACTGCGTAGGCTTTAAAAAACACCACACCTGCACGACAACATAGGGAAACAAATAATTAAGTAGCTTACTTGTTCGTGTTGTGTGGGTGGATATTCAGTCAG
Source organism: Willowsia buskii (assembly GCA_034700685.1). Taxonomy (NCBI): domain Eukaryota; kingdom Metazoa; phylum Arthropoda; class Collembola; order Entomobryomorpha; family Entomobryidae; genus Willowsia; species Willowsia buskii. Next base: position 14,642 of record JAQIXW010000752.1, read on the forward strand.
ATCGTTATATTTCATTATTTGTTGTTCAGAAATACCATCCAATTCAGCAGTTAGCACTAATTACTCGTCAGAATTTACTAAACTTTCATTTCTTGTCAAAATGTTCAAATTAATGGTTTTCATTTTGCTCATGCTACATGTTGCACATTCTATCAGTACAAAAGCAGCCATGATTTCCAATTTAAACTTGTTTCTGGGTTGCCCCATTCATACTATCAACTTCAAGGGAATAGATTTGTTGCCTTTCCACAACGCAGTCATACTTACGCGCTACTCTATCAGATTCAGTCAGATCCGGTCTGAGTGGCCAGATGTATTCAAATATGAAGGTAGAAGCAAGCACCGGTATGGCAAAGCTTACAGATGTTAGCGATGCCAAACTAAAGCGACAAATCTTCATAGCTGCTGACTACTCATCAAAATTTAAAACCCTAGTTGTGCGAAGCTCTCATCTACTTGAAGCCACCGTCTCCAAATGACAAAAGATTTATAGATTACTTCTTTCACGTGAAAAGTCCCAAGTGGCAATCGCTCGTGACACCAACAAACTTTATTGAATTCTGGAAGTTGCCCATTCAGCTCCACGGAGGTGAGGTATATTATAGTTGTCGTTGTCAGGTATATCTTATTTTAAATGATATTTGAACGCATGTCCTCAAATTTAATTTAGCTCTTCATACATTATATCTATTGTAAGCGTAGTGAACTTTTTGTAGCAAATTGGATTACAATATAATATTATTGGTACATATATTGGGGAAAGGCTAAATAATAATAATATTTCTTGGGACTATGTTTCTGTTTGCGTTTAATTAAAATTAAATTCTCATAAATACATATACTTACAGCTATATATACAATCATTATTTAAAAATTGACCACTTATAAACTTCAACCGTAAAATGTGATCTAGTGATCTCCTAGTTGCAACTTTATTTGCTTGCTAGATCACCTAAAACGGTTTAACATAAGGAGGGAAGGAGGGGTATTTTTATTCTTCATAAAATTTACATAGCAATATTTTCGCATTTATTCCGCTAGAAGTCCAAGTCATACTTTAGTCAAACTACATAATGTTGTGTCATATTCTCAAGCATTATTCAACCGAAGCGGGGACGAGAATAGAAACAGTTTTTAGAACAATAACATGTTAGGCAAGTTATTATAACTACAGGAAATGGAAAATATTGTTTTGTACTTTGGTATCGCTTGTTTTTCTTTATTCCATTTTATCCCTATTCCTGTAATGATAATAACTTACGTAAAATGTTATTGTTCGAAAACTGTTTCTATTCTCGTCCCCGCTTCGGTTGAATAATACCGTTGTTAAGTGCCTTGATATGGCTTGTTTGTTCTTCTTTATTTTACGGCGTCATGTAAGTTTAGTCATTTATAGAACAACGACTACAACATGGGACAGTATAGGAGGTTTAACCAAAACAAGTAAAAATAGTAGTCGGTCAATATTTCGACATTTGAAGCTTCTCGCATACACACCAATATTGTGACAGCTTTAAAGCAACGACATGAAAAGAAACAAAGAAAGTAAACAAGAATAATTTTAGCTTGTATAGCGCCAGGAAATATTTGGGACAGGGCACCAGAGTCCACTTAGGCGAAAGCTATCAGAAAATTCTGCTCTTGCTCTTCTGTTTAGATCGTCTTATTTCTTGTCTCAAGCTACTGTATTTCCAAGAAAATGTTCAAATACATAATATTTATTTTGCATACTCTGCGTTCCACAAGTGCTGATACAGCTATAATTTCAAATCTGAATGACCACCTGAACTTGTTTTCGGGCTGCCTCATTCACATAATCAATTTTCAGGGAATAGACTTCTTGCCATTCCAAAACGCAGTCATACTTACGCGCTACTATGTACAGCGTCATGAGCCAACCACAACCAGTCATAACCATCGTGTCTACAATAGCCGAGGTGGCAAGGAGGAGGTCCAACGTCGAATGAAATTCTTGGACCAAATAATGTCAAATGATCCACCTCAAATATTTCAATATCAAAGCGATATTTACCAAGAGCAGAAGTCCAACTACACAGATGTCAAACATGTTAAACAACAGAGAACAATATTCACAGCTGCGGACTACTCATCAAAATCGAAACCTTGGTTGTGTGAAGCCCACATCTACTTGAAGCTACCGTCTCCAAATGACAAAAGATTTAAGGATTACTTCTTTTACGTAAATAGTCCAGAGTGGCCATCGCTCCTGACACCAGGAAGCTTCATCGAATTTTGGAAACTGCCCATTCAACTCTATGGTGGTAGTATGTCAAAAGCGACAGACAAAATTATGAATCTCCAACTAACTAGGCCGACGTTCACTGTGATGGTGGTCAGTGGCGATAATGAAATTGTTGCCCTGCCTTGGTACATAACACTTTTAGGAAACCGAGTAACCAGCAGTTCAGTTTATCTCAAAATGATTGTTATAAAATCAGCATCCAACAATCCCATGACCATAAATGCTGTTTGGCTGTTGTCATTTGGGGGAGTTCCATCAAACAACTGTTCTGAGACTGGACCTTATACATATTTTCCTGTAAGCATAACGGAAAGTCAAAGCATAAGAAAAATTGCAAACGCCTTGTCGGTGACTGAGGACGCCACAATTGAAATATTTGGAAATGGGGAATTTCGCAATTATTTAAAAATGGCGTCTCGCTTTGGGGTTTTTAAAGAGCACAACTTTACATTACATAAAGAGACATTACCATACAGTACTTATTTGTACTCTCAATATATTCAGGTTGCCATATTTGGATCGATTTTTAAAAACGTTACGTTTCTGCTTAATTATGATATTAACAGTAGAAATGATTCGAATAATGACTTTGGCCTTTGCCAATTGTTTGGAAAGACACCGTGCAATTATAAGTTTGAAGACGGTATTCTTCCGCGTATTGCGTCTAGGCTTTCAAATGCTTCACCAATCAAGTCCAAAATTTACTTCAAATATCAATTTGACCCTCTCAGAATACGATTTGTAAGTTGTGGAGAGCTGCCGGTGAGCCACGCCATCCCATTTGTAGAGTTGACAACATCTTTTGACTTGGCTACATGGATTGCAGTGCTTACCTCACTGATTGCTAATTTTGCCGCGGTTGCTGTAGTTATAAAAATTGGCAAAGACTTGAAGCCACAAGTTCAGAATTTAAAGTTTAAAAAGTATTTTGCTTTCTTATTCCTTGTTCCCTTGGAGCAATCTATTGTTTTCTTCAAAGAGTTAAGCAAGGTTCAATCCATTCGATGCCTTTTGTCAGCATATACAATTGCGTGGGTGTTTCTTTGCATGTGTTTTAAAGGAGAGAACATTATAAAACTTACTAGTCCTTTTCCACCCATTCCCATCAAAAATTTTGACCAAATCGTGGAATATAAAATACCAGCATTTTCGATTTCTTATGCGTGGAATAATTTATCAATATCAATCAATGGCACGCACAGTTCTTCGTACAAACAACATTTAAAAGAGCCAAACATCCTATCCTTTATCCTCCTGTATATAAGCAATTTTCCTTTGGGGCCGGGATTTTGGGAAACGTTAACTGCTGCAGAACAAAAAATACTAAATCACACAAGCCTGCCACAACATCCCGAAAAGTTTAAATATTCAGAGAACATAACTGGGTGGAACAATACTTTGAACTATCTTCTCCAAACATGTAAGACAAACGTTTCCGCATTCGCATTTTTCGAAGATATGGCATACCTTGCTGTTGCAGGATTTCGTGCACATGGAATAGCAAATTCACACTTGGGAGTGGACATTCTTGTCGACATGTCACTGGGGTATCTTCTACAAAACCGGTTTAGTCCAGTTGTATTGCAAAGGTTTGAGGGACTATTAACTTCAGGAATTATAAACTACTGGAACGAAGCAACAACAGATTATCTTACAAGCTTTGGTTATCGAGTAGGACGTATGGATGCTTCAAATGAGAGTAAAATAGGTAGATCGTCCATTTCCGGTCCCATTTCAGCTGTGCTTTTGATCATTCCTATGGGGTTAGGGGCAGCCTCCTTATCTTTATTGCTTGAGAATGTGTATGCTTTTTGGCTTCGAAACAAATTCCGCATCAGAAGTGCAATTGTTTTAGTTATATTCAAAATTGTGGCTGTACTCAAAATAGTGAGATCTGTGTTGGCAGTTCTAATCAGGCGATATAACGCCAGATCATACTAAAGCATGATGTTGTCATTTTGTGGTTCAATTTATTCTCACATTTTCTTAACTCGAAATAAATACTATTTAAATATTTCACTCTGTTCAATTAGCACGCTGCTTGTATAAAACTCAGCCATGTAGAAGTGTGGTCATCAAAACTATTGTTGCTGAAGATTTAATGCACAATAAAATAAATATAAACGAAACATCGAAAAGTTTGATTATTTATGATTATTTTCTTTGCTCTGCAAAAAACCTGAATCACCTTTGCTTAAAAAAATAGAATTGTATTTTTGACAAATTACCAACATTTTGTGCGCAGTAGAGCACATTTGATTGACGCCGTTGACGCAGGTACCAAGTTACTGGGATAGCAAACAATATAATTTGTTTGTGATGTCTCAGAATTCATCAGACATTTAAGGTGAACTATTCTCCATATAGAAAACCATGATGGAGATGGATTATATGATTTATCTTATCAACCCGGCTATAACAAAGTTCAACAGCTTGTGACAAACAAGCATCACCGCAAAAATTTTAATCAATCTGGCTCCTCTGACGATTATAAAGCTTAATTTGATGCTGTTGCACTTGGACTCTTGGAAATCCCAGCAGATAAATACCCTCTCTTTTTTATTATCCCGAAGTATGATTGATTGGTCTTAAATTTAGAGATGATTAGTACACCTCATTATACTATACTTTTCTTTATTTATCCATTTGAATATAAATTCAACTTTTGAGAGAGTTATTGTTATTAATACCTGGGAAGGCTTAGTCTATGCTGTAGTTTGGGATACCACAATTTCGTGTTAATTTAAATCTTCTTAGAATTCCGGTAAATTTTCCAAGTTTTTGAAACAATTATTTTCAAAACTCCTGCCACTGTCCGGTTAGTGTATAGGAAACGATTTTTCTATTAGCAAATCGGTAATAAAATAAAATTAATCAATAATTTAATAAACTTTCTTTCTCCACCTGGATATCTAAAGGTTTTCGACAACAAAATAGATATTTTGGCGCCATGGCGATTAAACCAGAACGGATATTTCTCTTGCTCGGCATATTCGGGCTTTCTAGCTTGCAAGAGGCATTTTCAGCAACGCAATTCTACGATTCATACGATTTTAAAGGCATGATAACTTAATAATAATATTTATTTTAATTAACGCCTTTAAAACGGTACATGTTTAAATGGAAATATATTTAAACAGGCCTTATAGGGGAATACAATGCGACCGAGGAATGTACCAAAATTTTATACATAAACGCAGCAACAAGCTCAATCAAAACAGATGACTGCATTTTAGTGTACCCCTCCATAAATTGCAGTCGATTAAGCTACAAATTGAATCCTGGCAGTTATCCAGATCTACGGAATATATCCCACATAAACGAAACAAACTATGACGATACCATCTTAGCATTCCGCAAATGCAGTGACAGCTTAGGAGGACCTCAAACACATGTGACCTTTTACAGCGAACCCGGATTGATAGGTAGTAAAACTTATGTCAAATATTCAAACAAAATAAATATGGCATAAATATAAGCTATTCCACATATTTATTTACAGATGCTGAGCTAGATTATACGGATGTCAAAGAATTTATCAGAATGCCTGAATCAGACTCTGTTTCATATTTTGGAAGTTTTGATAATCACGGAAATTGCATAATGCTTCACCTATTTGGACGCGATTTTAATGACGAATTTGCAGTGGAGGGAGGAACAAGCGAATTTTCATACAATGTTACTAGACTCGGTGTATTTTGGTTTGTATCTGTCAGTCCCTGCGATCGATTCACTTTTACTGCTACAGTCACTGCTATCAACGTTACTGAAGATAAATCAGGAAATGAAACGAAGTGGACAGAATTGTCGATGGGAACTGCGACCACGTTTGTGAACCAAGATGACGAACCAATATGTGCAAAGAATACAAAGCATCAAAAACGATCACTGAAACTAGCGAAGTAACACTGGTCAATAGTAGATCTTACATTAGTGCCTGGAATGTGAACCATGGAATTGATATGAAGTTTTCGAAAGAAATCCCTTATGCTGCATATGCTTTTGCAACAGATTCATTGTCTACAGCCTTCAAATCTCAGGTAGTAGAAATGATGGAGGGATATCATTTGATATATGATGTCATATTTGAGATAACTGGAATGAATAACGCAAAAAGACTAAATGCTACTGAAATATGAGCAAAGTTGGGAAACCTTAATTTTATTGGGGATAAAGATAACTATACAGTCATTGCAAGTGATGCTGGGAAAATGGTGATGGATGCTGGACTAAGGGCGATAATTAATGGACCCGGTTATGACTTAAAAGAATGTAAAGCTAAGTCAAAAGCAGGTGGGAAAATTTTGGAATATGTTGGTGGGACAAGTAGTTATGAAAAACCGGATGTTATGGGGGTTTTATTGATTGTTATGTTAATTGGTATGGTATATATAGCTGTCAGGATTTATAAAATGGGTAAGCTTATCAAACGAAGAGAAAATATTTTATTGTCCGATAAAAACTCAATTTAATCTTTTTTGAAATTTTATTTGGTGAAATCACTAAATGTAATTCAACTTTAGCTACATTGTAATATCCACGTAGTATTTGTAAACATAGAACCCTTTTAATTAGTAACATTTGGATTCAAATATTAGATTAATTATTGTTAAAAATCTGTAATTGCACCAACATTTATGGTGGCTGAAGTTGGTGGTGGTTACAGTAAAATGAAATTCTTACAAATACACTTATATTTATATATACAATCATTAATTAAAAAATAATCACATAAAAACTTAAACCGCAAAATATGATGCTCTTTTAGACGTATTTTTTTTGCTTTATAGAACAACTAAAATGGTAAGACACATAGGAATCGATTTTTATTCTTCACAAAACTTACGTACTAAATTTGTTGCATTTAATCTACTAGAAATCTAAGTCCTTAACATCTCCAACCCACCTCACAACAGTGGAACAAACGTAGTAACTTTGTTTTCTATTCTACTACAATTTTGGGTGAACATTTTTACATATAATTATGGGCCTCAATATTATATAAATTTTTATGGTTTTTGAAGGAAACTTCTTTTAAGGAAAAAGTCTACAGTACCAACAAACCAATATTTCTTGTATACTTACAATTTTTAAATGGAGATAATATGCAAGTGTGTTTGTTTATCATATTAAAATTTTAATTACCAATATATAACAATCAAAATATAGTCTAAACTTGCAGACTCTTAGGTTACAGTCAAATCAGCATTTGAATCTCATCAGCTTAGCTTTCTCACGACCATATTCATCCAAGGCTGAATTAGTGTGTGGACTCTTAACTACTGTATGTACGTTATTAGTACCTGTTATATCTCTAGAATTGTTTTGGCCAAAGAACGTAAGTCGAAAATAGTTAAAAAATTCACAAACAGTTCTAATCTGGACTGCCCATAATATCCCGAAAAATCCAGCGATAAAGTATGGATTCGCCACCTTGTCGCTCATGCATGCTTCCAATACAAATGACATACAGTTGCTGGAAATCCAATAGAGACAGGTCACGCTGATTAAAATTGCGAATAGAAATAGCACCATATGCTTCCAAGTATTGTCCTTAATGGTCTCTTGTTCCTTTTTCACTGGAACTGGAGCTTGTTCAGTTTGTTTTGACACAATAACATCAGTCTTAGCTCGTTGTCGCAGAACAGTATGTATTTCATACTAAATAGCAGAAAATAAAATGCATCTGTATCAGAATTGTTTTAGGAGCATTTTATATTTTGTTGAAAATAACTATGCGATTTAATAGTTAAGTAAGTTAAGTACCTTGTCAAGTGCAGCTTGTGAAGCACTTTCGATTCCTTCTCGTGTCCCCTTTTCTATTGCACTGTTGACCCCTCCCATATTGATGAACAATAATTTTGGTTGCTTTAAATAATAAATATTGTACTAATTAGTGTTGCAGTTAGTGCTAATTATCTTTTAACTGTGCTTCATAATTTGCTAGACTAATAAATAGTTGCCGGTGTTAACAGTTTGGTTGTTTAATTTATATTTTTATGGATTCAATAAAAAATATATTATTACCTATAGTAGTGATTCCTACATTAAATGAAGAGAGCACTCATGAAGTATGGTGTACTAAAGTTGGAATGATTTTCACTTTTTAATAACAGATGATTACACCAAAAACGTTGGCACTTTGATTAAAAACGTTTTAATATTAAAGCCATTTTTCGATCTTTCATCGTCAGCTCAAAAGTGTAGAAACAGCATTTCACAAAACGTAGCTGATATGCATGAATACGAGATGATATGAGAACAGTATATGTAGCAGTATAGTGAATATTGGGATACGCTTTTTGCGAAGATTTTTTCAAGCAGCGTTTCAGTATGAGCAATAAGTGTAGTATGGTATACGCTTTATGCACTAATACGATGTTAATGATTTTTTTCGTGTCCTCAATTTTTATGTCATATTTTAACATTCTTATTAATTTACCACTATTGTGTCACCTAAGCTATTGTGTTCTATGTAAACGGTTAATGTTCAAAACTCGTCGTAAATAATAGATATGACTATGATGTTGTGTGCATGCAAAAAGCAAACAATTTTTCTATTAAAAATTATGTTCGAGCTGAACTTTGGTCAGGCTTTTTGCAAGATTTTCCCTTCAATTTCGAACATTATTAGTGCGATAATGATAATAGACAACTTGGGTTGAGATAATGATTATAAAATTGTGAACAAATGGATAGTCTTTGTAGATCAAAGTGGTCACATGTATTCAGTATTTATATGGGAATTCATTTTTTAGAAGAAAACCGCATAGTTAAGAATTCATCGTTTAAAAAATTAGCTACAAAGGAATTGAAGTTGCATTCAGAATTCAGATATGGGTGGTCTTGTTTTTGCATCATGACATTAAATTATTTTCCGATTTTGATGCAGTTTATGTAATGGCCATGAAAATGTTAACTGTTATGAAAATAAAGTTTAAATACGTGCTTCTAAATTAATTTTCAAACTATAATTATTATTAACTTTAGATTTTTTAAACTAATCACGTAAGTTTTTGTGGAAAGAATGAGCACTAATCACAGATAACAGCAATAACATCTGCCTCCTAACCAAAATTTAAAGCTGAAACGGTTATAGTCATAAAGATCTCTGGCTTTGCACCAATCGTCTCGTTTCTGCCAGTTGTTGTGAAAGCATTTGGCGGAGGCTGGAGATAGCTCAAATGATTCTTTAAAAGACAAAAAAAATTTAAGCAAACGAAATAATCAATATGTATATTTTGGATATAAATGAGCGATACTCGTACCGAGTTCGGCATCGCAAGTCAACTTGATTTTGGAAACTTTAGAAGTTGGAGAACCTTCAGAAATTGAAGGATTTAGGCCGCCAAGATTGGCTCCTTCGCCTTGATTGGAAAGCAAAACGCTTGCTATTAGAGAAAGGAGTAAAAACCCACGGATACTCATAGTTTCTCGTATTTATGCTTCTTAAAATTTTTGTTGTTATTATTTCTGATTTTTTAAGCTTTCACCAAAAAATATTTGATTACTCCTTTTTGAAGTGAATAATGATTATGATTTGTCTTGTCACAAAACCGAAAGGCTTTATATATGCCAGTATTTCAAGCTTATCACATCAGCAGGTAAGGCGTCGAAAATTTTTGGAGGCGGATTTGCATCATTTATTTAATGATGACGATGAAAATAATTTGATTTTGAAATGAGGCCAGTATTTGTCTAATTATTCATGAATCATATTATGTGATAACGATAAACACTTGAATAGTTTGACTAGGCAGCAGAAAAACATTCAGGAAATAAACAATACAATTTTTGTTAGCTAAGGTTAGTCATAATTAGTAATTAGGTTATCAGGAAATGTGTGATTATATACCCTTAAAATATTTGCGTAACTGATCATTTAATTAATTCATACTTCACATAATAGCTTACATGACAAATGAGGAAGCAAAAACTTTGCAAATATTTTCATTAAGCTTTTATGCGCTTTTGACTTGTTAACTAATGGTATTTGAAAAACATGAATAAAATCTCCAAAAGTAAAAATGCTACTTTCTCCATATATTTCAGTATATTCTCCATTCCTAATACTGCTTTCGCAGAGAAAGTTATCTTTTGATTAGTTTGCAGGGGCATGCGCGAACGCATTGCCCCCCAAGTAAAAATTGTGCGTTCGAGTTGCTCACATTAGGAGCAATCGC
>JAQIXW010000753.1:0-25062 GCA_034700685.1 Willowsia buskii
GAGTTTAAGCATTCATGTGATAGGTGCCCATAACATTAGAAAAACGATGAAACGAGGGTAATATAGAGCAACTGAATGATTAAACAGTATTTGGGAGCTTGATGATGATGAAGGAGACGTTGATGGCCGTGCAAAAGGTCGAAAGAGAAGTGCAAACAAGGAGCATATGCACACTATGTGCCTTTTAATAAGTAATTGCTGAAAGTTTTAAGCTGATGTGAATGTAGAGTTGTATTTTGTAGAAGAGAGGAAGCAGTGGTAGTAGAGAGCTAAAACAATTTTCTTGTATATTTACATTCCATGCATTTCATTTGGGAATTACAGCGTGTGCGTACGGAAACGGTGCTGAATATTACATCGTTTACTGCGTATTTAGCATCTAATCCACATAATCAAAGTAATATGGGTTTATTTATGTATTTACGCATCATGTGAATCATCCCATTTCTCTTCCGCAAACTAGATAATATTTTTTAGCCGAGTAGGTGTGAATGTGTTGTCTCCGGTGATGGCTGCACAGATGATCATGATGAGAAAGAGAGTGAGAGGAAAAGGGAGTATACGCGATTTTTCACGTATTTATCTTTATGTAGACATTCATTAATCCTCAAATGAAGAATTGGAGGGAAAATATTGGAATGTTTTGAATGGTTTTAATTGCAAACTGACGACGGGAACATTCATACAGCCATTATCGATACACATGCGTTGTTACTCTAATCAGCTATAGTAGTATGAAATTTACTTGGAACATGGTTTTAGTCATTGCTTTTTGGAAGCTGTGTGTTTCATGTTGAAATTTTGACACAAAAGAGCAGCACACATCAGCAAGAAACTAATGAAGTAGAATTGTTTCACTGTGACTGCTCTTTTGTAAGTTGAAGAGAGAAAAAGAGTATGTATCTGAGAGTGAGAAAGACGGAGTAAATTTATGCTTATTGTAAACATTTTGTCGGTGAAAAGGAACGATACATTAATATGTAGCATGTGTAAAGGTGGTATGCTTTTAAACCTCGGGAATAATAGTGATGGTTATAGGGCAAAAGTTGAAGCATTGTGAGTTCACAGCATCATGGCTTGCATATAACATTTACCAAAAATACTCACGTGTGTAATGCAATATCTATGTATATGGTGTCTATACTACTTGCTTTGGTTTTTTGGGTTTTTTCTTCTTTCCTTCCAGCTAACTTTTGTGTGCCCATGCTCGTTAAAAGTTGCGTTCATAATGTAATATTGAATATAATGCAAGACATTCATGTGTAGGCATACACACGTCGTCTGTGGTGTGTTTATAGTGTTTATGTGAACACAGTTGGAGGTTTAAAAGGCAAGTATCTAGAAAGAACTCATCATCAACGTTAGTCTGAATGACTCGCACTTATAGATGCTCATTCCTTGTGAATTATTCATAGCAGCTGCTAAGTAGCAAAGGCATTAGGGTCATTTTGTAAGGTATAATTTGTGATTAATACTCGGAGGGTCTGTTGACTTCCATCAAGAAAAAAACCAGAGCAGCTCTGTTTCTTCTCTTGTCGTGTAATATACAAGTAGTAGTGTATATTCTGAAAGTGTTCAGGTGGTGTGTACCTACTTTTGTATACGTCATGGATAATATCTATAAAATGTTTATGAGTATGAGTATAAACTCGTATTTGATGGTAGAAATCATTTTGTAATGGAGTAAGAATGTATTTTGGTTGTGTATAATATTTTGTACATAAATATACACAAGATTTTCATTCTGACTTCATTATTCTTCGCCACCACTGCCGTCACCATCATCATTTTCATCATCAGCAGCAGAGGCAATTCGTGAGATTTTCGGTGATACTTATTCTGGTTTTTTGCTCTCATTTTCATTTCAACATACATTCATGCATAGGCTTGGTTGCAAAAGTAAACATTGAATCAGACATGCTTACAATAATATGATGTGCTTCTCTACGTGTGTGGGTAACCGGGAAAAGATCTTTTGAGCTATTTCAAATGTCAGCTGAAAATCTTGCTTCAGTGAAATATATTATGTTACATTATGTATTTATGTTTGTCTTTATGTCGTTGTTATACAATTCTACGATTGTATTGTACAGTGCATTAAATGAATGGAGGAATATAGTAATAGGGCTTTGTATGGATCATTATGAAGGAGGCTTAGTAAAGGGTCGCCCCACTACAATGATATAATTTATTTAGCAAGTAAAAATATGCGTTATCCATCCACACCAATTGGCGTAGCACGTAGACTTAATAGGCTGTTTTTTGTACTTATGAGCTCTTATCATCTGCATAAGTTTGGTTGTTGCATATAGAAGCGGCATTATTTCGGTTTAGATCAAGATTCAGAACAAACACTCAGACTCTGGTGCAGGATATTGTCAGTTTTTATTGTCGTGTCGTCCTGAGATTCCGCGTCATGTAGTTTGCGTACTCTCCTGGATGCTCTCTGTAGCCAGTTCAATAAAACATTGGTGATGTAGGATCGTTTTCCTTTATCGTGTTTGTCAAGTTTAACTAACAATTTAGTAGTAGAAGGCATCATCTTTAAAGCTAATTTTGCAGCCTAAATCACAGCCCCGAATATTGTCAACTTATAAAAGATGTTGGTGTTGTCCCCATTTTAAAAAAATATTAAAGCTACACAGGAAAAACATTTACACGTTTTAGTAATATATCTCTTCATTTTAGTATGCTTATAATCTGACTTTGAACTGTTCAAAAAGCAGTACTAAAATAACGTGAACTGTGAACTTAAAGAATTGCTCGATGGGTATTCGATCAATCGAAAATACGTTATTATCATGAGGATTATATTTATATGCATGATGTAAGGGAATGTTTCTACTTGCTTGTTGCTGCACGAAGTATTTTTGATTACATTTGACCCGAAAAATACTCTTGGGAGTATTATGTAAAAATGTCGTCTTTGCCTCTTCTGCCACTTCTAGTACGTCTGCCACAAGCTTATGTAGACATTGTTCTTGCTTGTCGATTTATTCCGTACATATTTTTTTCTTTTGACAAAATGCTATAACTTTCCAATGCCTAGAGAGAGAGCTATTTATGCATGCTTCTCAAAGTAGTGGTATTGATGATGACGATATGGAACTGATGATATTTATAAGTCTTTTTTTCTACCGAATCTTTATTGCGTCAGTTGTCTTGTTGGGTGTTGTCAAAGAGGAATAAATAAAAATAGGCATATTTATCTTGCCATACTACGACTGCGACTTAGCAAGGTAGGAAAAGCTCACAGTCACTTTGCAATTTTCCATGCCTTCTTTTGCCTTCTCGTGCCGTCGTGGTCGTTTGATCTGATTACGAATTTTTCATCATAGTCATCTTGAGAATTACAAATTCAATTTACTTCCTACGACGAGCAGGAGCTCTCTCTCTAATTCAGACATGATGATCATGGTAATAATGATGCATGTGCTCTTAGACCAACTGGTAGGGGATTAGATCATAAAAAGGAAAAAAAAGATGGTTGATTTCATTGGTGGCAGTATGTACAAGTGCTCATACGATGGTGGTTTTTTTCAATACTGACAGTCATCATAAATACTTATGAAAAGGAATGATAGACAGGAGGACAGCGAATAACGTTTTGTGTAACAAAGTTATAAGTAAAAAATGTATTTTTCTTCTTTGCTTGCTCTTCAAAATTGATGTCGTAATGCTAGTTTTATTGCGGGGGGTGTACTCCAACTAGGACTGCATACGGAAGTCGTAACTTGTAACTGACTGTTAGACAAACTTGCCATCATTTTTTCTCCATTTCTCTCTCCAAACACAATTTTATTATTGATAGGAAGCAAATTTCAAAGTACTTTTTACGGTGGAGGTGGCAGCAAAAAGGTAAAAATGTTTTGGAGTTTTGATGAGTTGAGAGTTTGCAAAGTTTTATTTTATTTTTTGAAAGTTTATCTTGAGGGAAAATATCACACTTTTACCGTTTCTGAAAAAAAAGACATCAAACATCAACTCGAAAATTGCTGTCATTCCATCAGTACAGCGAAGTAATAGACATCTTTGTAAACTTTTCAAGGAACTAAAAATATGTTCACACATGTGTCATCTTTCTTGTGGAGGTATGCAAACATACCTTGGATTATTGGCTTCATTTTATTTTTACACGAAAAATGATTATTCCGTTTCATATATTTTTGTGTATTTTCATGAAAAGTCATCAAAAGTGGACTTTGCCATGTCAAAAAGAAGATGAGTTCTTCCTTTGGTTTTTTTTACTTTGGCAAATTGACAAACTTCTTTAGTTATATAGAAGAAAGTGTTGTAGCCGTAGTCTATGAAGATGAAGGTAGAAAAAATTGTGTCCTGTTCCTGCTCAAATTGCGTAGAGAAATGGCGGAGTGAGACCTTCTTGTTCTATCTTCCAAAGCAAAGTTAATAAAAAGTTTGTAATGCGATGATGTGTGATAAAAAAAGAAAAGGAGTTTGCGTAAAAAAGTATAATTTCATTTTTACCAACGTTCATTCTGCGAAAGTTGTTAAGAAATAAAAGAAGGAGATAATAATATCATTTTGGGTATGGTCATTTCCATTATATAGTTGCAGAAATATATGGATTTGTGGGACAGCACTAGACAAGACAGTTAACTTTTTTCTTGGCGCTATGCAGCAATAACTCTCTTATAAATTGGACGACTTTCTTTTTCCTATCTTTCTCCTTCCTTTCCATCTTTCCTTTCTCTCTCCTTCTCACTCAGCACTACCACTATTTTTCTGGCTGATTTGTGAGCTGTTTTATTTCAGAGAGAAAGAGCTACGACTTATATCGCTGCTGCTTGATGGTGACTTGACTTGTATATAATCAGTGTGGAAGTATACACCATTGTGTACATTTTCCATGACTCGTGACATTTTGACGGAGAAGCTTTAGTGCTGAACCAAACGTGTTGTTTTTAGAAGTGAAGATTTTCACAGGCTTCTATCTTTCATTTTCGAGCTTGCCCTGCTGCCGTAATAGTAATCATCAACCAACGTCATAATCGTTATCTTTTGTTATAGCTTTTTTTGAGTTACTGCTAATACCTGGTACATAGTACCTAGCAGTATAAAAGTGATATTAATTGCCTGTGCTGTATATATAATAGTAATAATAAACTCATTCACCTCCACTATTTCGCTTGATTTCCTGTCTTTGATATTTCATAAGTTAATATACTTTGGTTGGAAGCACAGGAATGTCTGTTGAATTGATTATTATTAGATATCTCATTCTTTTTATAACGTTACAATTTTTTTCATTATTGCCCATTATCTCTTCTCTACGAAAAAGCAATAACCGTTTTCTAGAGCAATGCATATTAGAAGTTGTCCGGAAAACAAGTTATCTTGATGGAATGAAGAAAACATTTCCATGAACTAAATGAGAACAGGAAGAAGTAATCTTTCGTATACCTATACATACGTAATCAAATACAGCATTACCAGCTTCATTTCTCTGGTCCACCATCATCTCGCGAAATGAAGAGGCAGTAGTTGTTACATGTAATGATGTGAGAAGAATTGAGGGGGGAAAAGAGGTGGGTAGTTTGATTTTTAGAACGCTTGGCAGACAGGTAAATAGTGTGAAGAAAAAAGGCTTTACTCTTCCTCCCAGAACATAATTACTCAAGACTAAATTCCTTTTGGCCTGTGTTTCACCCGCACCCACTACTGAAGACAACTACGAAGAAAAATCGCCTTGAAAAGAATGTAGAATGGAAAGCATTATCATCATCACAGTAGAGGTTTGTTGTCGATCTGCCACTATGCCGTTCCTCATTCCCCCACTCAATGCTGTTACTTTGTAATAAGTATTCATGTATAATGCCTAAGGTCGAGAAGGAAAACGCTATTATTATTACATTCACATCATCATTTTCAGCTGAGAAGAAAAATAGGAAGGTGAAGACGAAAGCTCGAAAAATGAGCAAGCTCTCTCTCGCTGCTGAGTTGAGTGAGGGAAGGTGCATGGAGTATGGAGGCTTCTTATGTTTTCATATAGTCAAAATGAGCACTGCGTTGATTGCAAGTATTGCCACTACAGAAAGGGGGTAAATATACGAAGTAGTAAAAGTAGCATGATCATAATAACATGAAGATCTTGATATACACAAAGCTCCTGCTCACGATGAATCGAAGGCTTTTGGCAAAAACAGGGCACGGGTGCACAAGCAGCAGTTGAGTTGACACTAAGAAGGAAAACTCGTCGAAGCTTGAAAGGTTGATTTATGACTAAAAGTCATCAAGTCGTGTTCAGAAAGAGAAACTCGTGCTATGGTTTTTTGTAAGAAGAAAATGATGATACTAAAACCCCTACCACTACTGCACCAAACTTTTGAAGAAAACTTATTATTATGCATGACCATTATATATATTATTTTGCTACTGTGCTAACTAAATGAGTGACTGAATTGGGATTTTGAAAGTGAGGAGAGAAAGAGAGTGAGTGCGAGGATGGCAACGCTTCTTGAGTGGGGCTAATAAGGAATGGCATCCAACCTCGGCGTTTAACATTTTTCATATGTATGAGATGTTCTTCATTTCAGAGAAACAAGTTTTTTTCTTGTGCGCTCAACACACTGTAAACTGTAGTGTTAACATAGTAGTATATCAGTCTGGTAATTATTCCAAGTCTCTTGCGTTGATTTTTTTTCACTGATCATGACAGACGTAACATGATAAAATGCAAGCAATCCCAGTTTTGATTCTTCTGTGTTTTCTTGTGTTGTCTGCTGTTACTTTAAATAAATTGGGCGAATTTGAGTAAAACGGAGCATTTTGAAAAATCGTTTGAAAGATCTTTTTTTTCAACAGTATAAAGGAGCCTCACTTAATAACAAGTGGAATGGCTGAGTAATCAAACGTACGTATAGGCATATATAGGGCTGGATTTGTATAGTGTGGGGATTGTGGCTATAGTTTGCGTGCTTCTCTGTGTATTTTTTGAAAGGTAGAATGCGACTGGGAATACTTGAAGCTTTCTCCGCGTCTTTTTCATTTTTCGAGAAAATAAATGATAAAAAACGACAGTGACTGCGACTGCTTCTGTTGGCTGTTGTTTGTTGCTTGTGAAAAATACAGCAACGAGCGAGATTGTGGAACACATTTTGAATAAAATTCAGGAAAGGGAAAAGGAGAAAAGAACAGATAGAGAGACACGCTGATGTGATAATACTATGTATGGGATGCGTGATGAGAAAAGGGTGTCACGTCCACTGTTGATAAGATGAGATGAGATGGGATAGAAAGAGAACGTGATATCTAATGGGATTTTCACACCCGTTCTCTTTGCTTCCATGCAATATTTTCCCCCATGATGATGATATTTGTGTATGAAGATGACTTTTTACGTTCGTAACATACCGTTTTCCAACTTTCCATTTCATGTATGTGTAGTGTTCCATTTCCATTCACTTTCTCGTCCTACTATATGTACATACATACTATTATGCTCTGACTCCTCTTCTTATTGAGGACGAGGATCCCACAAGTCTTTGATTTTTAGTTTTTTAGTCACACCACCACCGTCATCATCAGTTCTATCTTCATCGTCCTCAGCACGATTCCAATTCCAGTAGAGACAAGTTTTATTCAGGAATGAAAATAAGTAAGGGATAGTGGTAGGCAACCAAAGACCGCCATATGGAAGTGAAATGCATTACTTATTGTTGCTCCGATGATGATGGTGATGATAATAATAATGATGACGATAGAATATAAGTGTGTGCTTTTTGATGCCATTGAGGCTTAATATAGTAGTGTACGCACGTATTTGCGTTCTAAAAATAATAAGCCAGAAGTATGAGGTGGGCGGGTGTCGGGCTAGCTATGACTTATTATTAGTTCTGATATTATAATACATAGTGTGGAAACTACAGAGACATTTTTTCCTCAACTTATTGCATATCATGTTGTACATATTTATGGAAGCTCCAGTTTTAATAAGGCATTCCCCTGAGCTTTGTTTCTCCAGAGAGCTTCCCATAATATTACTACAGCAGAGTAAATATGTTCACGTAGCCTACTAACGTTGTCAAGAAGGCTACGCGTATGTAATGTGTGCGAGTGTATTATAAAAATATTGCGTTGTAACGGAAGTGTAATATATTCTCCTTGTTGTAATGATGATGTCGTAGAATTTTCACTAATATGTACTTTCGCCACCAGCCCCGACGGTGGTCACCAGCCACACTCTACTAAACCAAGTTATATAGTTATTGTGAAAGAATATGATGACGATGGCGGGATTGAGATTCCAATGGTGACCTCTTACAAGCTGTGCTATTATTATTACATGTTTGATGGTGATAAAGGATCTCACCCCGGCCTGCCAGTCTCTATCTATCTATCCTTCTTTTCAGTTCCTTTAGCCTTTTACTGGTAAGCGTCAGTTGTGGTGGTTCTCTAGCAGAGCCGTTTCTCATTGGACAAACACAAAGAAAGACTTTGATATGACGCGTTGGAGAGGCTAGCGGTGCTGAGAAAACGGCATAGAAGGACGAAAGAGTTTATTGTCACATCATCTATATGGACGTATTGAATCACTTTAAAAAGATACATATTCAAAACCTCAAAGGAAGTTCTATATTATGTAGTTGCTTTGCACAGTTACGTATTATACATATTCACTATTTACACACATAGGGATAGTCATAATCTGGTCTAACAATAAGACAGCAAACGGATTTCGAGCAGTGCATAATTTTAAGCTCATAATAATGCTCGACCGAAGCGCTTGTCAGTGTAATGTTTGGACCGATATTTTGTAACCCTATAATAAGTTGTGTTGGGGATGAGCGGAAACTGTCAGTACACATATAGGTACATATGATGCTGCTCTAAAGAAGGAAGCAAAAGTGAAAATAATGAATGGAGAGGATAGTGTAAGGCTAGGGCATGCATAAATTCATGAAGTGATTGTCAGGCAGTCAGTTATTGGGGATGATGATGATGGCTGTTGTGACTTGTGACACTTTTTGAAGTTGGTGGAGAGTGCTGCTCTGGAAGACGGAGTAGTGGCAGAGGCGATGGTGAGTGGTGGCAGCCAAGGATGCGACACTTTTGTTCTTACAAAGCAAGTGTACACCAGTAGTATCTGTACGTTGTCATCATTCTCGTCATCCATTATGATCGTTTTATCACCACCGCCATTTCATTTTCGGTAGACAGAGGACTGGCAGAGAATAATGTATTACAGGTTGACTGACTGCGCAATGCAAACATATATACACTTACACAATCTCTGTTCATCTTTTTATATGCCATAATGGCTATTCCGGAATCGGGATATTATTAAAGTAGCTCGTCAGACTAGCGGTTTAGTTGATGGTTGTAGTTAGTAGTAATAGCGAGTTAGGAGAGCAAGACTAATGGTCTGGCTCTGGCAACTGAATATGTCATGGTATGTTGTGTTGGCTGGCACGGACTGCTCTGACATTTGGGAGTTGAGTTTGCTGTTCTTATTGGATACCCAGCAATTCAATAAAGAAAAATAAAAACTTGGGCAATTCTTCTCTTCTAAATAATTGAATATAGCAAGAAATTCTTAAGAATAACTGACAGAGGAGGCAAAGGTATGTGTACGTAAAAATTATGTAATAAAGTCTCTGCGGGAGCATCAACTGAAAACTTTCTCCAAGTGGGATCTCAAAAATAGGAATTAATTAAATTACTTTTATAAATTATTTTGAATACGTAAGTTTGAAAGAGGATGAAAAGATTCTGGAGATTATATATTTAAAAAGTATGTCTTGATTTTGTAATGGATTTTTAAAGTAAAATAGCCCATTCTGTGCACGTAGTACTTATGTATCATACTACTGTGATAGTGTATTTATATGCACTTACAAACAAATCGATAAACTATACATGCACACCTTAAACTGAAAAGGAGACATATATGTAGCATGATAGTTTAAGGAGGAAAGAAGTTGAAGTTAATGATTGTAAAACAAATCAGTAGTGACGAGAGGAATGACGATGACGACTATACGCTCTTAATGGATATAAAAAAACGAGTTTGGGGTGGCAGGCGACAACTGCAATGCTATAGAGAGTAGAAGAAATGGAGAAGAGACACATCACAAGGGACAAACTTTTCTTCTCTTTTATGGAGAATTAAAGAGGGAAAGAAGAAGAGAAAAATAAACTTTTTTTTTATTCTTTTCCCTCTTCTTTTTCTGCTGTGGAATATAATCTTGTCGGTATGCTTCTTGCATTCCTTTCTCTCTTTTTATACGTGTTATTAGGTTTGACCGTTTGACAAACAGTTTGAAGAAAGCAAAAGAAAAATTCACATCACACCTCTCCGTCTACTTATTCTTTTCTAGTATTTTCATTCTTTAGTGAACATTTTTGTGCACTCTACGCATCCACATAACACTAGGCTCAGGCAATTCTCTGCTGGGTAATGTACGATGTAACAAAGTGTGAAAGCTAAAGTCAAACGTAGTAATGGTCTATCCTCTAATGTTATGGCAGATCAAGTTAACTGCAACTGGAAAGAAAAGTCACTGAGAGAAATAAAGTCTTATAAAGGAAATGATTGGTAAAAATGAGGAGAGAAAAGAAAAAAGGGAGTCGAAAACTGAAACGGAAGGCTCTGGAGTGGGTTTAGTTTTTTTAAAGCAGATATATCTTCAAGGGTATCGAAATTTCCGTTTTTGTAAAAAGAAGAAAAAAAACGGGAGTTTGGAGAAACTCGTTTATTTAGTATACCATAGGGTCAAGTAATAATAAAGTATACCTTTACTCATCGCTTCTTGGTGTGTTCCTCGCTGAAGAAATAACGAAGTAAAAAATAAAAATGAAGACAGAGAGATATAGATAGTGTAGGAGACGGTTAAATGGATAGATAGTAACAACGGAACGGGTGGTTCTTGGGAAAGGAAAAAGAGTGAGCGAGTAAACGAGCAGGAGAGAAAATGTCAGTGAAAAATTGGCTCATAAAGCTTGTAGAAAATGCTCAATGAACTTTCTCCCTTGGCTCACCGTTATTCGCTCAGGCTTTCACCCAAAGGCATCATGTTAGCCGAGTTCTGTAATGGGAAGGAGAGAAAGAAATAAGAGAACAAGTGGGAAAGGAAGGAGGCAGGAGTAGAGGAATGGAAACGAGTGTCTTCACCAGAATCTTCATATTATTATGTCGCGTGTATGTGTGTATTATATTTATGATATGTACATGAAACCGTGTATTTATACGTACGCAGAAGTTACTCGAGTATATTATATGATATGGATGAGCCAGTTTCATCTCTCCCATTATAAGCAGGCGTTAGTTGGTCCACTTGCTCGTTTCTTTGGATGGGCAAAGTTTGAATTGCCAATATAAATACTGCTGGGGATGATGATGATGATGGCAACAGTCATGTTCACTGTCCTCTCCACCGTTTACTTTCCTTTTTCATGTGGTTGAATCCAGAGTCTGACTGATTGTGGGAAAGACAAAATATCTGAGAAATTAAGGGTGTGTAGGTAGAAGGTACGTGGAGTATATATATGTATGGCTTACCAGTAGTCGGGTATCTCCTGCAATGATTCCCTATCGCCTCCTCTCCTCCCTTTCATCTATTATGAACACTTGAAGCCTTCTTTCTTGCCCCTCTTGTGTGCACGGATTACTAATGCCCGTGCATGATTGTATATGGTTTGGAGAGTCATGTTTGTAGAGATTCTGTGAAAAGTCATACAGAAAAGAGAGAGAGAGATAGAAGAGAAAAGTAAAGGAATGTCAACAGGAGTACTCGAGTGTATACATGCATGTATATTGCTATTGCAAGTGGACATGTTTCCATTTCACCTACTCTCGAAGGCTAAATATCTATAGAAAGTTGCAGCATCCCTTATGCCTTGTGTTGGTAGAATCGGTGTGCTTTCTCCGTTTACAAATACGAACGCAAGACTGCTGAGTGGACAATGAGGACAGCCCTCCCACCAACTTGCTGCACTTGACGAAGCTGAACGAATTCTGTAGAGAGGATTCCACTTGTAAAAATGAGTGTGTACAAACATAAAATCATAAAGAGAAATTGGCTATCTAGATGAGATTGGTATGTATGTCCACTTATTTGTCTATTTACTCGTGATTTTTTTTGTGAAGCATATACCGATAGAGCATATTATAGAGCTTTCGCGTTCGAATTTTTATCTAGAAAATATATTGCGTGTTTTTGCGACAAAATGGGTATTATAAAGCGTTGTAAAACATGAATGTGTGGAAAATGCATGAATATGGGTTGTAGTTAGAAATTGAATATGACTAGCAACATTTGAAAACGTCGTTTATTTAAGATCATAAAGAACTTTCTTGTTACTGTTCTGTCGGGTTTTGTTCATTATACGATGCCACATTACATATAAATAATATGCATACAGGGTATAATATAGGTATATATATCCGTACATGTAGTCATAGTTGAGTATTTTTGAAGCAGCTATTATTGAAGAAAACTACTTGGGGGATCCTGATATCCAGAGAGAATGTAACTTTTTAAGAGCAGCAGCAGTATTTGCTTTTTATTTTAGCTGTAGGTAATAACACATATTTTATATCTGTTTAATCTTTATCTTCTTTTCTGTACTATTCTATGCCATTTTGTAACATCGGCAAATAAGAAAGTTTCATTTTCATTGTCGTACTCTCTTTCAACGAGTTTTCTAGAAGAATGTCCTCAAGAAGAAATAAAAAGTTTTTAGATGCATTGTGTCCTCGTTGTAAACTTCTTTACGTCTCTCCACAAGCTCCTATATTTCTTGCCGCTGCACTTTGTGAATAATATACTTTATAACAAAGTAGAATGAAAGGGATTCTAGTGGGAAAATCTCTTGGAAAGGAGCATACTTCACTTGTCAGGGAAAAAGTTCTCCTTTCTTTCGAGTCACTTCATATTAAAATGAACTAGAATAGAAGTCTATCTAATTTTCGACCCTTTTGTTTTAATCTGCGCAAACCCTTATTGATTTATTATGTTATTTGTGCTGAAAACTGAAATGTGAATTGGTGTGAGAAGAGTGTAAGATAAAAGATGGATTTATTATTATTGTAATAATATTTCCATTAAATCCTCGTATTGTTTCATTTTACCTCTATCAAAATTTCCTCGAACAAAAGTTTGCATGAGAGATGTACGTATAATAATAGATTTCGACAAGCCGAACAGTAGGAACTTGACATGTTAATATGGAATTTGTAACTGTCAAATGTGACTTTGCTCTCGTTCTCTCTTGCTCCCCATCTGTAGTACCGCCGCCTGATCATTTTTTCCACCAGACTTCCTTTAAACCATGTATGTTTAGAAAAGAAGGAATAATAAATGCGAACTGCAAGGCGCATTAGTGCCACCAGTGCAATTCGCATTCCCAGTTGCTTTCCCGTTGTGAAAATTTGAATGATGAAATGTGTAATATGGATGGACTCTCAACTCAAGTGGTGAAAGTCGAAAGACTGTAAAATGGATTTTGCATAGGTGAATGTTGATGTTGCCTTCTTTATCTGCATAAGTATTACTACTGCCGCTACATTGTGCTGAGCGAACAAGCTCATTTTATGAAACGTTAGTTGGCTGACAAGAGCATTTGTCATTTTTCTCTCTGGTTAAATCTGCAAAACTGCTCTCCTTTTCTGAGGAAATTTGATATCAAAATGGATCAGATGTCTGCATATAAGTATGTATTTTACTCAAACTCTAAAGAATAATATGTGTATAAATTGTTTCACAGTTACTATAATCAAATAGATATACTACGTAAGTTGAAAATGAAAATGTATTTTGATTTACTTCTCCCTTGACTTCTACCTCCTACATTTATACAGCTTGTTTGTACTTACATTGAGATGACGATAAAAAAAAGTTGAGGAATGCATACTTATACGAAAAAATCTTTATGTACAATGAAGTAATAATAATAGAATGCATGAATGCGAAATCTGGGAAGAAATTGAGAATGTCTACTTATACGGCTGTGCTAAAACCACCCATATATATTTCCTAATACAATAACGTATGCGTCTGTTCGGCCCTTTCTTATCTGCATGCAATATGCATGAAAGTGGAAAAAAATTCATGGATTCTGGACGCATAATGATGATCATGATAATAGAAAGAAAAGCTTCATATGTGGTACGTTTGCTATACATTTTGACTAATTCTGTTGAAGAATAGCAGATTAGATTGCACTTATGTCTATATTATGCTGGTGTGCATAACTTTATATTAAGTCACTCTAAAAAGATTAGAGGTCAAATCCAAAAAAAAAGTTGAAGGTTTTCCTCAAAACTATGTATACTCTATGCCAGGCGATAATAATAGTCTTAGTCTTAGTACTCTTACATTTTTGAGTCCTTCAATTCAAAAGTATCTAAGGTTGCTGTAATGATAATAGAAGCATGAGCTGTCATGCCTAGCGTAGCATACAAATACTAGTAGTTTATTATAAGGTACAAATGCAGACAGGCGTCATCATTTTCTCTAGTAAATTTCTGTTTACAGTAAAAGAACTAACGATGAACATGATGAGATATTATTACAAAAGAAAAAGAATATCGGAAGGTAAAAGGCATTATACTTTATATTGCACTTTTGGTCTCAGTTGCTGGTACAGATACACTAGTCCTGTCCAAAAATTTATTTCTGCTGAGGGCTCACCGCTTCTTGTAGCACGCGGAAATAAATATACAACGAGACAAAGCCTTGATATACATACAAGTAAGACAATCGTAGTCGACCGTTCGATTCCATTACAGTCCATACGTTGTCGTTCGTAAGCCTTTTAGCCCACCACACCACGGCTGCATCGCCACTGGGGGAATCGGAAACTTGTTGTATTGTCGGGGAGAGTGTTTTTGGAAAGCCCTGGAAATAAAAAGGGAAATATTTGTGGTGATGATGATTTCTGAGCTCTTTCACGGAGTGTATACACCATGGTTGGAACGAAAAGGTAGGCAGCAGAGAAGCAGTAGGGGTTTTGATCTTCGATTTTCCTTTCTTTCGAAAAGTTTAAACGAGAGATGTGGTGTATACATAACTTTTGTATAGTAGCTGTATCATCGTAATCATCAACATGGTCGTAGCGGGATCACATATATTAAAGCAGGGGCTAAAGGAGAGAGAAAGAAAGAGCGATGAGGAGTGAGTGGAGTAATAGTAATAACAGGAAAAGAACGGGAAACCGTGTAGTTAAAGGGAAATGTGACAGGTCGAATCGTATAAATCACATTTCGCACATGTTTCCCCCATCCCTAATATTTTCTTGGAAAATTTGAAGCTACTAGAAGTTTTGTGTTTGTTGGTGTACACATGCTTGTATCCACACTTTCATAGAAAGAAAGAAAAAAGAGAAAAAAGCCAAGGAGCGTGAAGAGACATAATAATATTTATACATAAATTCTTAACTTTGCTACGAGGAGAGAGCGTATGTATGAAGAATACATAAAATGTATTGCAAAATTTTCTTTTTCTCAGACTGGAGCTTTTTTGTGATGGTACTTTTTGTTTAATGCCATTTCAAAATGGACCAACTATACGTAGGCGCGCTTGCTCCTGTTTTTATTATTTACTTGTATAATGGAAAAACATAAGTGGAAAAAAGTAAAGCTGTTGTTGGCCCTGCCTCTAGTTTCAATGTATTTGGGTTTGAAAATTTTTCTTTTCCAGTTGTGGGATGCATTTGCTATTTAGATCATGTGTACGTACATACAAAAAAGGAAGAAAAGGAAGATTCCTCCAGCCGGCAAAATATTGTTGGAGACGGAGTGAGCAAAAAAAACAAGAAAAAGAAAATTGCATGAAATGCGAATGAATACGAAAAAGCTAGAAATACGGAACAACGGAAGACTCTGCGGAACAAGATATTGGTGGTGGTGGTTCTGCTGCTAGTGGGAAAACGTTTTCTGTGTAGATAAAGGCTTAAGGGGAAGAATAATTTTCTTGTGTAGCTGATGTCTGAATACATCTGTGTATGGCTCACGTAAGTATGGAATGTACTTTGGAGGTAGGCATGTGGATTCCAAAATCCTCTTTTTTGTGGATTTCGTCTCTCTCTCGCTCCTCAATATATTCTAAAGAAGCGGAGTGGTTCTGTTCCATTTCTTACTACAATGTCGTTGACTGCATGTGCTGTGATGATAGAAGAAAAAGGAGCGGAAATAAGGAGAGAAGGAATGAGAAAAGAAGTCTTTTTCACCAGAAATAGCAATAGGTTTTTTTTTTGTATATACGACGAAAGAGGAGTCTGCAAAGTCTCCGAGATGTTGTTATTATAAGGCAAAAAGGATTTTACTAGTAGTAGGTGTACCATTCATTCTTTTTTTAAAGGCGAAGAGACACGAGAGGCAGAGAAGCAACAGAAAGAAGAGCAAGTTGTAACAGTTTCCTTATGAAATATATTACACTGTATAAATATATTATGCATATAAATGTCTTTTACTTTTCTCTCCAACTCTGGATGGCTGTGTGTGTTGTGCTGTTGTGTTGCTTTTGAGAAAATAAATAGGTTGTCTGCTGCCTTCTTTGCTTGCCCCCCTCTCGTATTTGTTGGTAAAGCAAAAGTAGAGAGAGAGAGAAGTTGGTCTGCTCCCTTTTCTTACTTATTCAACTCCAATATTCCATTCACTTCTTGTGTACATTTATGATTGGTATTAGGTATACATATAAGCATACCACTAAAGAATCTAATATGTAGACACGCACGTTTACTTGCACAATAACTATATAGTTTGCTTTATAGTGAAAGACTGAAAAACTCAACAAGGGTAACTTTTTTGTGTTGGAGTATTTCTCTGTTTTTCCTCTTTTGCTTCGTAACTTGTCGAGAAGTGATGTCCTCTCATATTTTTTGGCCTCACTTCAATTTCAATATCGTTTTAGAGTGGTATGGTGGTGTAGTGATTTGTAAATCATGTAGCCTAGCATGGCTAGACAGCAAGCCAAACTCGACATTATATAGGTGTTTTTATTTAGGTTGTTGCTATTAATGCTCATAATGGAACGGATGTAAAAACGAGTTTTTTCCTTCAAAAAATTTTGCTACACTAGATTGGTTTTAGTGTATATTTATTGCATTTTTATTCCATGATTATGCAAGCCTTCCGTCTGATGGCAGGTTTGGATCTTGTGTAGTTTATTGGCAATGGCAACTGGGAATGCCAGTCATGGAGACTGGAGTGATAAACCTATTCAAAATCTGAATAAAGTACAAAATGTCATGAAAGGAAATGAATAGCAGCGGTAGTCCGGGTTCCAATTGTGGTGTATTGTTGTCTATAGAGTGTGCACGTTATATATGAGGATCTCAATAAGAAAATGATTGTTGCATTGATTTGATTGCTTTAGTATGCTACAGAGCAATAACAGTTCTCAAGACGTTATTTCCTCTCTTCACTCTCTCAGAGAAAAGGCAATAACGAGCTGCACTGCTCAAATAAGCTGAAGAAGAAGGGAATGTATGTAAATGTATATAGATGACTCGTCCAAGTCAGTCATCGTCTCCGTCTCCCAGCAGAATATTGATTTTTCATTTAGAGAGGAAAATTGTCTGCTGGATTAAAATATTGGATATTTTGATGATGAGGTTGTTGTTCTTGCAAGTGTGCATAAAGAAAACGCCTACGACAGGGTACAACGTGACGTGCCGTGATTTAATAAAATTGTATGGAAGTTTGTTATTCTCCCTTAGAGTCATTCAAAAGGATGTACTCTCCACTTTCTAGTTTGCACAAGCAAATATTTTCGAATATTGACTCAATCTCTGTTGTTGCACAATATGTGAAATAGAATGAAAATGTAGGTGTATACAAGTAAAATAGCAGATGCGATTTAAAATGGGAGTTGATGACGGTGTCGATGAGATGAAAAATCAAAGCTGTTGAAGCCGATATTGCTGCAGATGATGATATTGATGGCAATATTTATTTTTTGTTTTTAACATATGGAGTTAAATATTTTTTTGTTATTCATCGTTTTCAATGATATTGTTGATATGCGAAGTTGAGAAGTTTGAATATGATATATTTGAGTAGTGATGAAAGCCAACGATGAAATCCTTATGACGTGAGTAGTATAAAGATAAACGCCTTGTTTCTGAAGTTCGCGTATATAATGCACAGAAATGATATTTGATATTGATAGTTTTTTTTTCAAGAGGAGGATAAAGAAATGGGAAAAAGGTGAATTGGTACATTTGTTACTACGCATAGTTTACCACTATGCTCCACACGCGGCCACGTTGAAAACAAGGTTGTGTATTTGTGTGAATGGATGCATGTAGGAGGATGGATTACAAGGAAACGGTCTTAGTGTGACTTTGGCTGACTGAGAGTTGGAGTGAGTGAGAGAGCATCAATGGAAGAGAGCATCTCTATTTTCCTTTAACGATCTGTATTTCAACAGCTTGAGCACATTCACAGTATTATATGAGACGCAGTAAAAAAGTGTTTTTGATGCCTGCTTTAAACTTAATGGGGATTGACGAGAGGAGGATGGTAGAAGTAAAAGAATAAAAGGAAAGCTGTTGCCTTCCAATTCTTTTTTTTTCAAGTTTTTACTGCTCCACGTATATTTTTCAGTGTTTTAAAGATTTGCTTTTGCTTCTAGATTTTATGATGATGATACCATCAAGAAAAATATAAGACAGAAAGATACATTACGCAGGCACAAGCAAAGAAGAAATAACGAAAAAGAAAGAAGTAGAAAAGTCTAGTAATATCAATGCCATAGCTTAGGAGGGTTTAGTTTAAGTTAAAAGTAAAGATATATTTGCATTTATGTAATGCACATTTGGGGGAAAACAAAAATTCTTTTTACGGGTACACATCCAAGCTTGTGTAAGCAAGCAGGATGAAGGTCTGTTCACGAATTAGAATCCCATTATCATGGAGCATGAAATGAGTGAAATGAGTAAAGTAATGGCAATGCGGGCCGTGGTGATTGATTTCGTATGGAATTCTTCTGATGTTTGAGCGTCTGTTTGAGTTTGTCATTGTTTGTAGACATCTTTTAGCAGCAAGTCTTAATCCTACTTTTAACAAAAGCAGGAGTATACAAACCAAAATGCACAATGGAAAAAATCTTACAGCGTAATGAAGGCGTCAAATTTTTATTCATTTGGAAAGAGTGTTAAGAAGTTTTATTGTAATTATTGCAATTTCGCGAGAGCAGGGCAAAGCTCCATTTCACATGAAAATTATCAGCATCTTCATGCCAGGCTACCCAGGCTAGCGTCGTCAAATACATTATCCTGAGCACCACACAAATCTTGCTTGGAATTGCTCTTCATGAAATGTACTCAACTAATGTATACATCACAATAATGTGCTTGCTGTGCAAGTGTGCACTGCAGTAGTCTGCATATTTTCCGACCAATATATTTTTTTCTTGCTCTCTTTTTTAAAGTGTGTGAAAAAATCTACCAGACTTACGTTTTTGTGTGCATATAAATGTATATTTTCACCAGTCAGTGTGTGACATGATATTTGAAGGAGATTTGGGCATGATATGCGAATGGTTCAGTGCAGAGTACAGTTGAGAAGCTTATATGCTCACTTAAAGATGATTCATGGGACTGGCTGTAAATTATTCAGTGAGAGAAGGAGCAGGAGAAGGAAAAGTGTTTAAAATGATCTTTGCTGCAGGAAATGGATGGTTGAGTAACGCATATAATTCAGACTTTTATAGAGGCGAGTGCCTGTCTGTGTGCTTGTGTATATGAAAAGAAGTGCGAGTGTGTGGATGAAAGGGCTTAAGAGGAAGAATGCTAGATTCAGAGTTCAGAAATGGTGTGATACTGACGTAAAGAGGAGGAGGAAGGGAGGAAATTGTGGGAAAAGAGATTTGGAAAGGTTGACTGAAATATAGCTCTTTCCATCATGCCCGAATGTCATCCTTTTTATACTAGGTCATATCTACCTCCACTCGCCAAACGAGTTTTTTAAAAAGCTGGGAAAAGAGAAGAAACATGTTTTCGCGTACTTTCAAATGTAAATTTTATTACGTGATTTTTAAAAATTGTAATGGCTAATGTTTATTTGTATTCTTGTTTGTGAATTACAGGGACGATGCAATCGAGAAAAGCCACCTTGCAAATACTTTCACCCTCCACTCCATCTAAAGGACCAGTTGCTGATCAATGGTCGCAATCATTTGGCTTTAAAGAATGCCCTTATGCAGCAAATGGGTCTGTCTCCAGGTCAGCCTGTTGTTCCTGGCCAGGTTCCTACAGTGGTAAGTTGTGGCTCAAATAATTTTATCTGGCATTCATTTATCTGAAAGCCATTCATGCAGCGGAGAGTCTGTGCTGATTACGTGCTTGTCATATTTATTTGCGCTAAACTTCCTCTCTAATTATTATTACTCTCGATTTTGCAGGCAACGAATCCATACCTGGCAGGTGTGGCCGGTCAGACCTACAATCCATATTTTGCAGCAGCAGGTCCATTAGTTCCATTGGTAACGTCAGATCCCACTGGAGCCACTGTGATGTCCCCACTGGGAGTTCCACAGCAAACCGTTGTACAGCAAAAGGTTCCAAGAGGAAATGAGGTACATAAATTAAACAGCCCTTTCCAATAAATCTCTCGTATCTCTAGCTCTGAGGCGCTTTATACAATTTATAAGACTATTATGCTGAAAACAAATTTTGTTTTATTTATTCGTTCGAATGGAAAATATTTTTGCACCCAATTTGCGTTCCGGAAAAATATAATAGCTCTTTGACGTGCATATATATTCACTGATATATTACCTATGCACTTTTCGAGGGTTGTCTTTCGAAGGTCATGCACACACCATAAAATAATTCACGTGAACTTTTTCCTCGTAAATGTAGGCGTACCCTGGTGTGGTAGCATACAAGCGTCCCGCTGGAGATAAAAGTGGTGTTCCTGTGTACCAGCCAGCAAACAATCCGTCAGCCGCGTACCAACAGTTGATGCAATTGCAACAGCCTTTCGTGCCTGTTTCATGTAAGTTGATTCTATTTCACTTATCCCTTGCTCTCCTCCGTTTCTATTTGTATAACAACCTTTCTCTGCTCTTCTTCTCTGCTATATAGTCCTTCCGTTTTATACAGTAAATATAAATTATTTTTATAACGACTACTACTACTACAATAGCCCTCCACTTTACATATTATTATATCTATAAAGTACATATTATAATATAATGCCTTTTGTGTCTTGTACTCGTATCGTATTACAATGTATATTGTCCAAACCATAGGATAAAAAAGTGCAAAAATTATACATATCAATTTTTATCACTTTCAAGCAGACGACGCGAAAAAAAAATTGCTTGCATGTACGTTGTACTGTACGTCTAGTGTTAACCAGAAGCAATACAAATCAATAATTATTATTATCGTGGTTTTTCTTTCGTTTTCTCATGCTATTTGTAGTACTATCGTTTCCACGATTTTGTGCAAACGAACCGTATCCCTTTCTTTCCTCATATTTGGGCGAATTGAGTTTGAAACTGCCATTTTATATATGTAGGCTGAACTAGAGACAAAGTGAAAACTTATGTTTTATTACTATTACTTGTTCTTCTTCTGTACAGAGCTTATTAATCTTGTTGTAGTAGACAGTGAACTGAAAGCAGTCGTTCCGAGAACAGACTTCAATTATTATTACAATTTTACTTTGTTTGTTTAAAGTAAACTCTCGTGAAAGTGTTGTTTCTCTTTGATTTCCTACTTCTTCCTTTTACTTTTTACGCTTTATGCCGAATGCCTTACTAGTGTAGTTTTCACACGACTTATTTTCACAGCGACTAGCATTGCGAACAGCACTGGTGGTGTGGTAACGAGTTCAGCCGCTGGCTCCAATCATGGAGTTGTAGGGTCAAACGCTGGATCAGGCCAGGATCATTCCACCTCAGGAGCCGGAGGTGGTGGAGCAGGACTCTCAAACGGTACGCTGGATTCTCATGACTCCGGGCTAAATAAGAGGCCAGTTATTGTGAAAAGTGAAGGCACTTCAGACGACAGTAGTAACGCTGTTGATGGAAATAATTTAGGGGGAACTTCATCCAACGATGTGGACGAGGACGGGAAGGTTGAGTCTGCTGCTAAGAGGATGAGAGGGTCAAACTCCAACCAGATTGCAGTGTCGACAGCCAGTGTTGGAATTGCTGGACAAAACAACGCGGCTTACATGGCTGCCGCTCAGAGCTATCATAATGCACTGGCAGCAATTAACTACACTGGAGTTGCGTTGCAAACTAATAAAAACGCTGCCACGCCTGGTGGTGCTGGCTCTGCTGCAGTTCCAGTCTCCTCCGCACATGGCTATGCGGGGGCTGGAGGAGCCTCACTACAAGGTCATCCCGGCGCTGCCACTCTCCAGCAACAACAACAATCACAACAACAGCAACTGCTGAACCAGTATCAAGCAATGGCTGCCGCTGCACTTGCAAATCCAGCAGCGTTCCAGAACCCGGCACTTGCCATGCAGCAAATGGCTGCAGCAGCAGGAAACCAGGCCGGCAATCAGAATAATGTCAATATGAATATGAACGCTGCAAACGCGGCTGCTGCTGGTTTGAACCCATTCGCAGCTGCCGCTGCTATGAATCCCTTGTTGGCCGCAAGCTTGCCACAAATTGCTGCAGCGCAAAGAGCCTCCATGTTGGCCAATGCACAGCAAAACAATGCAGGAGCTCTTCAGAACGCTGCACAGTTGAATCATAATGCACTCGCTGGAATGCAAGGCGCTGCATCTGCTGGTAACCCTTCTGCTAACAATGCTGCTGCCGCTGCTTTTAATCCGTTTGGGGTTCAGTTTGGTGGTCATGGAGGGGCACAAGCCTTTCCATTTCAAGCGCAAAATCAACAAGCGCTATTAGCAGCTTATGCCAGTGGTCAGTTAGCTGCTGCAAGAGGGCCAGTTCCGAATGCAGGTGCTGCCCAGACAATGGCTTCCCAGCAACTTTTTAATCCAGCTGCGGCTGCTGCTGCTGCAGCGGCAGCGGCCGGGAATGGAGCTATTCCTGGTCAGAAAAGAATGAGACCTGCTTAAATGTTAACCAAAAATACATAAATTCAGACTACTAGATCTTTGAATATATAATCATACAAAAATGATGAAACATATTATAGTGTGACAGGTTTCTCTCAGGGTGACAGATTATACACTAAAAACTAACACAGAAGGCTAAATAGAAGAAAGGCTTCTGTGGATGAGAAAGATATGATAATAGGTAATGAAAATAATATTAAGTACCAATAAATTGCTAGTGCTGTAAGTTTTTAATTTTGCTTCCTATATGACTTGACTATATAAATCTATCATAATATAAGATGAAAGATCATTAACGGGGACAAGCAGTTCTATCGTTTTTAATCATCCACTCATTCTTAATTTTCATGAGATATGTTAGATATATATTCTGTAGAAATGCCGGAGCCTTTCTAATTTTAGCAGATAGTAAATATATATATATATCAGGTCCAGGACTGAATTTTGTATAGACATCGTTTGAAATTATTTGCCTGCAGTGAACTACTATAGATCACAAAATATTCTTTTTTCCTAGGCTTATTTAGATGTAGTTCTATGTAGTGAAAGTTTAATCAACAAAAACTAAAATTGCTTATGTATAAAGGGAAAATAGCTTTTAGGAGAAAATCATAAGATTATAAAATAACACTAGCAAGAGTAGCAAACATCAGTGATTGTCATAGAATGATATATATATTAAACATTACAGATATAACATTTAGAGATATTTTAACATTATGAAAAAGCATATACATGCTAAGATTGTTGTTGTCGCTTTTGATACAGCATAGGCTTACGTGTTTGTATTGAGCTGATTGAATACTAGGGAATGTATGTAGTGAGGGACACTTCTGGCACGAAGGACAAGACTTTCATTAAAAATAAACACAAAACTTGTGTAACTCAAAGTGTGCAATCATCAGCCCCTTAAGAAACTGATTAACCTGCTTGTGTAGAATCTATACACAAGATTTTCACTAAATAAACATAATATACTATCTAAATATGTCAGAAAAACGTTAATTTGCCTTTAAAAACAATGATTGCTTGTATACTAATTTGAGCTACGCAGTTTTAAAAACTTTTGCGTAAAAATAAAACCAATAATAGATATCCAAGTCATATGCATATAGGGTAAATGAACTGAGCAACTGATGAGAATTACATAAATAGCACATAGGCAAACAAATTGAAAAGAATAGATTTTACAAGATATTCTAGTTTTAGACACTTATCAAGAAAATACATCATAAATATTACTGATACTGCATATTAATATATGCTAGGTAGTTATATAACTGAAAACAAAAATTGTTTCATTCATCTGAAACGTGGATTCAAAGTTTTAGAGTCTGAATGTGGCATAAGTTGTTTGTTGTTTAAATATTCTGGGATTATTATTATTGTAATAAATACTTCTATTTCTCATAGAATATATAACTTATTCGTTATTGTAAAGATAGTATATATTAATTACACAAATACATTTATGCTATAAGACTTCAAACTTTTAACTTTTTTAAGGTAATTCAAAGATGTTGAAAAGAATGATTTTAATGAGTTTATTAGTCCCAAGATGGGTTTGCATGCTAGGTTTTATTAGAATTCTTCGAAATATGAGTTTTTGTATGCACATAAGCTGTAAATATAAAAAGAAAAATTATATTGATTGTCTATACTTACATTTAAGGACATAGGAAAATAAATCAATCCAACACATATATAGTGTCGTAAAATTACAAAGTTTGTTGAGACTAGGAATTATTTTTGGGGATAGATGAGTACAGTAGTCGTAGAAACGATGTAACACAACATAATATTATATTGCTTGAAGGGAACTTATACACTACTAAATTACCAGCAAAATTGTATAATTAGTTCCTTTATATGAAGAATGCATATATAGGCGCTTTGCTAACAATGCAAGTGCCTAATTAACGCCGCCTCCGATTTGAATAATTCTTTTTCTGTTGAATAGAGCATCATCGGAAACCTCTATATATAAAATTACAGATAGCAACTCTCAACCGTTTTTGATCTACAGTTAATTTTGTAAATTATTCAAA